>JAODAL010043306.1:0-33965 GCA_025379985.1 Phyllomedusa bahiana | reverse complement strand
TCTAAAAACCTTTTTTTTTGATTGTTTTTTCCTTTAAAGTTTTATTTAAATTTTTTTGGGGGGGTTTGGGGACCGTGTTTTAGGGGGGACAGGCCGCCCCAATGGGGTTTTTGGTTTTTGGGTTGTGGGTGTTGGGTTTTTGTTTTTTGGGGTTGTTTTTGGGTTTTGTTTTTTTGGTTTGTTTTTTGGTTTTTTGTTTTAAGATAGGGGGGTGTAAAACCATTGTTTTTGGGTGAAGTTTCCTTTCCGCTTATTTAAAGGGTTAGCTATTTCCCTTTCCTGAAAGGTGGGGAGGCGGTGTCAGGGTTTTGGTAGTTGGGTGAAAGTTTGGGCCCCCTTTCCCCCGCAGGGGCCTAGGGGAGAGCCGGGCCGACCGGGGGAGCTCACCGCCAGGGACCCCCCGGGCCCCCTAAACCGGGGGAGCTCACCCCCAGGGAGCCGCCCCCGGGGGGGAGCTCACCGCCAGGGGAGCCGCCACCGGGGGGTGGGGGCCCCCCCGGGGTCAGAGGGAGCCGGGCCCCCCGGGGACTCCCCCGTCGGGGACCGCCCCCACCCCGAGGGGGGGGGGCTCCCCCCGTAAATGGGGGCCGCCACCGGGGGAGCTCACCGTCGGGGGGACCCGGGCCCCCCGGGGGGGGAGCTCACCGTCAGGGAGCCGCCACCGGGGGAGCTCACCGTCAGGGAGCCGCCACCGGGGGGAGTTCCCCGGGGCCCCCAGGGGGGCCCCGGGGGCCCCACCGGGGATTAAAACCGTGGGGGAAAGCCGCCCCCCCGGGGGAGTTCACCGTCAGGGAGCCGCCAGGGGAGTTCAACGTCAGGGAGCCGCCAGGGGAGTTCAACGTCAGGGAGCCACCACTAGAGCTAATTCTTAGGGCCCACCAGTGGAGTTCATTCTTAAGGACCCACCACTGGTTGATTCTTTGGGTCCATGCTACAGCTACTGTACCTGACTCCACATAATTCATGTTTTCCGACTCACTTTCTCCCTCAAAAGTAGCCCCAGGCCTGCCATGTCCAGGGGGCCTCCCGGGTTTTTTCCCTCCTGCCCCCCATTGTTTTCATTTCCAAAACCCTGAAAGTGGGAGTCTAAAGATCTTCCCCTCTTTTAGGCCAGGTTCACGTTTCATGTCTGAAAGAAGCCGCCCCAAACAGCTGGTTCTTTAGTCTATCAATCCAGAACATTTGATGATAACCATTTTTAAAGGGAAAGGGGCTTGTATGACTTTAACACGGGGACAAAACCAAAAAACTTTAAAATGCATCATAAAAGCAAAACAGCTCGAATTTTCCCAAGGTGTAGCCCACATCCCAGAGCCAGGAACAGAACGGATACTTCTTAATAAATTTATTTCTTTCCCCAAAAAACCCCAAATAAATCCTATGGAGCGCACCCCTTCAGTTTTTACACAAGCAATGCAATGTGAATGGGATGAAAGGTCAGCATACACATATACATACAAGTAAATAATCCTATATACACATATGCATCTCATTCTCTTACAAGTCCCTGCAGGAAGGAAGGGTGGGATTTCAATGAAAACCCGACTTTATTTTTTTGGAAAAAAAGGGGAGGGAAGTCTAGCCAGCAAGCTGGTTGCTCAACCCATTCATTTATTGGAAGTAAACCCAATGAGGAGATGAATCCCAGCTCTGTGCTGGTGGTGGAAGGGAGGGCACTCTTGTATAAATATGTCCTTGTTGCACTAAATGATCATATTCTTCCATCATAAACGAACTGCTTAAAACTCAGAAATAACAGAAAAAAAACAACTTTTTTCACTTCTCGTTCATGTACCATGAAATGGTCTTTATACAGGAGGCTCTGGAATATTTAACTTGGCATCTTAGATGCATATAACAGGACGACAAATTGGTTTTAACTATTTGGTGTCAAAATTACTTTACTTGCGTTCTATAAGCAGGCACAGGTATAGCCTTCAAACAATATTTGCCCCGTTTGGCAAGTCCTATCATACCAAATCTGAGTGTCTGATCAAAGTTCAGGTGAGGACTCGCTGACTATTCCCCTTGGTGAGATTAGCTAATTGCAGGGCTGTATGATCGAGCTTAGTGGAAGCTCCTGGGCCACAAAATTGATGAGAAGCACATTTCCATCTGAGCTTTTGGTTCTACCTGGAGATATCTGGCAGCTGCTAGGGCAGGGGGTGTCAAACTCCTTTCACGGAGGGCAACATCCGCATTATGGTTGCCCTCAAAGTACTTTTGAAGGGGCCTTGGAGGGTTGCTAGCATGCTTGGGTAGGGCTGTCAGAACTGTGCCGCTGCCTGCAATTTGCTGAACAAAACAATGTGGTGGTGCTCGCCACAGCTCTGAATCCAAGATGGCGCCTGATCCCTGTGCTGTCGTAGCTGCCTCCGCTGTTTAGCACTGACCACACTCTTTAGGGAAAGTGAAGAGTCAGGCCTTTGGCATCCAGACTTAATGCATCACTTCTCACTCTAAGTTCTTGCGGGCCAACTCAAAGGTCATGGCCTGCAGGCGATGAGCTTCACATGTGTCATAGGGTAATAAACATGGGCATTAAAGAGGTTATCTCACCGCACTGTTTCACTGAGCCAAAAACTATTTCAGATTCATGCGTCCTGCCTCTTCATTGGTCAGGTTGTGCATGTTTCTATAGCACTGATTAGCATATCAGCACCGCGTTCACAGCTCTTCTAGTAGCATTGACATGAGAGCAGGAGATGTTATCTAAGTACAGAGAGCTACAGAGCTCAAACTAAACTAAGGAAACAAATTACTTGTTTAAGGTAACTTTGTTTTCAAGCTGCCGGCAGCCTGACCTGTTCTCCTCCCTATCAGATAAGATAGAGCAAAGAGAGAAGACAAGTGCAGGTCGGTAACCTAGAGAAACCGTTCTGCACTCAGAGCTGATAACATCTTTCTTATCTCCTCAACAAAGCGACAAAAATAAAGCAATATATTTGGAAAAACTCTTAAATTACAGGCCCCTACATATTTAAAGCTACTCTTTGTAGTGAGACAACCCCTTTAAAAGGAATAATCCCGCCACAACAAAATCTGTTTGTAGTGTAAATCAGCTAATTACTATCAGTTTGGTAATACCATGCATTATCAAATGTGTGTAGTTTATCTGATAAAAGGCTTTTATCCACTTCTAAGTGTCAATGCAGTGTCACAGTGACAATGTCCATAGCTGGGATTGCGAGGACATGCTTTTTCGCACATATGTTCTTTCTCCTGGTCCAGCCTAACAAGATTCATAATAGCATTGAGTAAAAAATGCTTTGGGCATGCACATTTCTTCATGTCACTACTGTGGAGGTGTTCCTTCAACTACCATACTGTCATGTGGCAGTAAAAGCTTCCCCCTGTTCTTGTACAAAAAAGCACCGCAAGAGGCGTTTCCCCCTTCAGGAACCTTAAAACCCTCGTGGAAGTATTTTATTAGCTCCCCTTAGAATACACCCTAGCTTGTAGTGTGCTCAATTTTCTGAGGCACCCTTTGTTTTATGCCGTCAGAGTATGGAATCCGCAAGAAAACCAATGCCTTGGGAACTTTTAGTGGCGATGACGGAAATTTCCTCCCTCTTGAAAACCCTCCCCCGTTTCTTTGGCGGTTGTCTGGAAAACAGATATTCTGACACTCCCAATGCTGATAAAAACAGAGTATTCATCAGGATAAGAAACCAGTTTTCACAGCAGCCAATGATGTTTTTGGACCCCCCCCGATGGAAACTGGACCGCCTTTCTGTTTTAAGGCAACCTGTCCCCATTTTTTAGGTCTTGGATTCAGAAACGCAGGGAGAGGAGGCCAGAAAAGACATGGCAGGAAAACCCTGAAAGGGTGAATGCACGGGGGTTTATCTCCAACATAAAAATTTGAAGCTTTTTTCTGTGTTTTTTGGAGCCGTCCCAAATGATTTTGAACCAACGCATTTTATTTTTTGGGATTTACATGAATTTTACCCCCATGAATTTTAAAACGGTATAAAATTTTTCACCCAAAACTCTTTTCGACTGTTGCAGTTTTTTTATGAGCCCCCCTTTTGCAATTTCCCTCTTTTTTGGTGTATTCCCTTAGGACCCACAAATTTGGTTAGTATGCAGAAGGGGGCGCTAGTTTCCAGGACGTGGAGCTTTGCTTTTAGTAATTTTACACTAAACCGGCCACTTTTTTAGGTACACATGGCTAGAAAACGGGTTGGAACCCCTTTTGCCTTCAGACTGCCTCAATTCTATCGTGAAAAAAAGATTAACAATTTTGAAACTCTAAATCCCCCTCAATTAGTACCAAGGGGACCCAAAGAATATGCCACAACAAAATATTTTAATGTAAACAGCACACCACAGCTTGAAACCGTTGCATACAAGGTGTAGATGGTTTATCCATGCTTTCAATGCATGTTGACAGCCAAACTTCCTGTATCCCTTTTCCATCCGATGTCGCTAAAAAGAAAAGCGATGACTCATCACATTCCAGTCATACGTTTTTTCAACTTCCAAACTGCCCAATTTGGAGTTCAAATTGGGCCCCAGTTCTTGTTCTAAAAGCTGAAGAGCGTTTGGCAACCATACCTGTGGAGTAGTTTCTTGCTCCCTCTAGCCCATTGCACTCATAGTGTCTCACATACTGTGCGTCATATTGACTTTATGCCTCAGGTATGGAATCGGGTGGCTTTTATGGTCACTGTTGCCTTTCTACGGCTCGAAACCGTCCCTCATTCTTTCCTTTGACCTCTGGCTGATAAAACAAGCATTCACGGGGCCCATGTCAGGACGCACGGCTGGGCACCGTGGATGTTCTGTTTCAGCATTTCCCAATTTTTAGGTCTGGATTCAGAGCAGGGAGAGATCCCGGGAGAACAGTTCGGGAAAACTCAAATGAACACACAATTCTGCACCTAAAACATGAACTTTTTCGTTAAATGCACTCTCACCCTCTTTTTGTCCACCATATGATGTTCTATTTGTGGACGATTAATTTTACCATGACAAAACAAAAATTTCCCCCTAAAATGCACGGGAGATTTGGCCGCAATGTTATTGGTGATTCTAGAAATAATGGTTAGAGAGTGGACAGGTGTCCTAAATAAAGTGGAGCGGTTGAGTGTAGTTTAGAAAAAGCTGCAGAACTGCCAAAGACCTGCTTCCGATCAATGTTGGGGGTTACGTTTGGAACCACTGTAGTTCGTTCCGTTGAGTTGTGCTATTTTTTCCATCAAAACAATGGACACCACAGCAGAAACCCAATGTACCTAGTTAGTCAAAGGGGTCCATCAGGCACCTAACACCGCTCTGCGGTGGAGGTTCTAAAGCAGGCCTAACAAACCTATGCTGCCGGAAACTTTAAAGAGCGGTGTTCATGTGCTGCTCTTTGCACAAAACACTGTTGACCTTATTTATCAAAACTGTCTTACAGTAAGAAGGCCCTTGTTGTCCATAGCGACCAATCAGAGCTCAGCTTTCATTTCTTACACTGCTTTGGAAAATGAAAGCTAAGCTCTGATTGGTTGCTATGATATCTGATTGATTGCTATTGGAAACAGAGTCTTACTGTGAAAAAGTTTTAATAAAATTGTGTTTTTAGCAGCATTTTTATGTGCGCATTTTTGGGTAAGAACTGCAGTGCCGGATGATGGCTGTAAGTCAATAGCAAAAAATATTAAACACGCTATGTACATTGTTTTTTTTCTATTTGTGGGGTTTGCCTGTGTTTTCTTTTGTTCAGGGGAAGTTTTTTTTCCCCCAAAATACAGCATGCTCTAGGTGTAGTATTATTTTCAGACAATTTGTAGAATTTTTTCCCCCCTGTAGACTTACATAGTTTTTTTTCCTGGAAAAAATAACTGTGTAAATATGTCTTGCCTTTTTTAATATGGCTTTTTATAGCATTATTCCATATTAGAAATCATGCAATTCAAGGAGGAATCATTACATCCCATGATCTATGGATCACATAATTTGTTAGGGGACAAACACAACAGAAATAAAAATAACACCTAAAAAAAAATGCATGCAGGACAAAGGGGCATCCTACGCATGTAGAGGGAAAAAAAAGATTTCAACCTAAATGGGGATTCTTTACGGTAAGAGCAATGAGACTATGGAGCTCGCTGCCACAAGAGGTTGCGATGGTGGATTCATTGATCATGTTCAGGAAGGATTTAGATGTCTTTCTTGAAAAATAAAATATTAGGCTATGTTCACACAGCTTATTTGCGGAGCGTAATTACGCCCCGCAATTCCGCCGGGTGGCGGGGGGGGGGGGGGGAGCGGGGGGCCGGCACCTCGCTGGCCCATAGACATTCGTATACGCCGCTGGTAATTCACATGTCACTTATCTCCCCCCGCGGCGGATTCGCTGGGCAGGGAGAGGAGACGTAACCCATAGTTCTCTATGAGTACTGTGGATTACCGTAATGACTGGGACGTATTCCAGCCGTAATTCGCGCACTACGGTGCGTAATTACGGACTGAAATACAGCCCATTTTAAGCCGTGTGAACATAGCCTTACAGGTTATGGTTAATAAATTCTGGTGATCAGACATTGATCCAGGGATTATTCGGCTTCCAGATTTGGAGTCGGAAAGAAAGTTTTTATTTTGTATGGGACAATTAGCATCCGCCTCATAAGGGTTTTGCTTCCTCTGGATCAGGGTTATAGGTTGGATTCGATCGACCCGTGTCTTTTTTCAGCCTTATCTACTATGGCAGGATACAATGCTATATAATGGCACATAAAATAGGACTTTGAACACCGCTGGAGAAAAGGGAATGTAGTTTCTCAAAGGAATTAAAAAACAAAGAAAAGTAAAGATTAGGTGACTGAAGTCAGCAAGTATCAGGTAGTAGTATCTATATGGGGATGGAAGAGAAGATGCAGGATGAAACCTGTAAGACCTGTGCATATACGGAGTCAGAGTTGGTAGAAATGAAGAATATGTCATATCAGAATGTAAAAATTGGAGGATGACGAAAAAGTACAAGGGGCGATTAAAAGAATGACTTATTAGGGAGTAGGAGCATAATGAGTATATATGGATCCTAAGGGCCCATTTACACGGCACAGGACATTTGTCCGGTTTGTGTGCAGTGCACACGGCTGCGGGAGGACGGCTTTTCTCAGCGATGAGTGGAGAAAAGCCCTCCCCCTTCACATTCACTTGTTCATATTCCGTCCAAAAACTGGATGAAAGAATGAACATGGTAAAATGTTTTTCAGGCGGTCGGTGATCTGAAAAACCGCCAGGCGGAAAACCTGAGCAGTGGGGACTGCTGCACTGGTTTTCCATAGCGGCCCGTGTAAAAGTTTGCAGATGGTTTTTCAGACAGTTTACAAAACCTCAAACCTTCTAGTAAACCGGCCGCTAACCGGTGCCGTGGGGACATGTCCTTAGGCCCTCCTTGTCCCAGCAAACCATCTGTGCATGAGGCATAAGAACAAGAATATAGATCTTAACTAGTCAGAGAATTGTCACATTTGGCAGAAATATCTCTTGAACTTCATCCAGGCCCAGATATATATAAAAACTTTTTTACGGCTGACCCTCATAGTCTGTTACACAAGACTTATCAGAAGTTTATAATGAAAAATGACTAAAGCATTAAAGATAAAAGCAAACACTTCTCGTTTAATTTCTTTTGTATTCGACAAAGAAACCTAATTTCCATTTAGAATCCAATGTAAAATGAGAAGAAGAAAGTCCGTCTCCGAGGATTACGAAGATAACCAGTTCTTCCTTTTCTGAGCTCATTAAGTCCTGTGCACGTTGACATTAGTAACTTTGCTTAAAATAGTCTGCCAAATGTCTCCATCGCTGCCTTTCCTTAAGTAGAAGTCCTACAAGTGTCTGGCTAAGCCTCGGGCAGTTCACACCAGCCACTTTATCTTTTTGTGCTGGGGCTGTTATCATCTAGCCAGTGTTCCCGTCAGGTCTCAGATGAAAGAATGACGTCACCAGTGATGAAACATGGGTGACAGCCGACGCAGATTTTCCTTTTCCTCTATTATAAGTAGCTTCTATATCCACCCAGAAAGGACCTTTGTATAAAGCTGCTTACTGTTATAAGGACATGATGTAATAAAAGCCTGGGTGGGTCACATGGAACTAAATCAGAGAGCTAAAAAATACTGACTGCAGAGGGGAATAAGCTAAATATCGAAGCACAGGGAGCAGAGGGCAAAAGGTGGAAAGCAATTTATGTGAATTGCTATAAACCATTTCCTTTTCCCATACTCGTTTAGAAAATGATCTTTCCAACCATGTGGCCAATTAGAACCCTCTTTGGTATAAGATTATACTTTAATAGGGTTTGGTGTTCTCTTGTAATGTAATTAGTTTATTACTATGATCAATTTAATTATTTCAAAATTCTACTATTCCTTATTAAAAAAAAAAAGTGAGACATAAGACACTGGAATTTATTTCATGAAAATCTGTAAAAGGAATTCGAAATAAAGATTACAAAGAAAAGAAGCAATTGAGTTAACTGTATGATTAACTAAATAACATTTTGGTTATGTCTCCACTGCACACAAAAAACAATTTACATTTTTTTCAGCATTTTTTCGTTTTCTAAAAACGCTGAAAAAATTACTTGTATAGAAATAACGTTCGGTTGTCTCCACAGAACTTTTTTTTTTTTTTGCTCATTTGTTTTGCTGGTCGTTTATTGAAATTTTTGAAAAAAATTACTGGGAAGGGCAGTAGTATAATGTTGTACTCTGTTAGCCATAGAAAGTAGTAGACGAGTGAAGAAATCAGGCGATACCTTTTAGAGGTTAACTGAGTATATTTGATGGTGAGCTTTTGAGAGTACTAGCTCTCTTCTTCGGACATGATGTTATACAAGAACTGAAAATTTACAGATTTTTTATACACAAAAGACAGTCACAACAAAAGGATCTTCAAAGGAACTTAGAATTCTTAACCCCTTACCGCCGGAGCCGGTTTTGGCCTCTCTGACAGAGCCCCATTTTTGAAATCTGTCATGTGTCACTTTATGTGAGAATAACTTTTTGACACTTTAACCTATCCATGTGATTCAGAGATTGTTTTCTCGGGACACATTGTGCTTTAAGATAGTAAGAAATTTTGGTACAAAAAATGCTTGTTTATTTGTGAAAAATATCAAAGTATCGTGAAAAATTGAAAAATTTACCAATTTCAAACTTCAAAAATTTTGCATGTAAGACAGATAGATATTCCATTCAAAAATAGTTTATAACTAGCATCTACCATATGTCTGCTGTAGTTTGGCATCATTTTTTTTAAATGTCTTTTTTTTTTTTACGACATTAGGGGCTTAAAAATTTAGTAGTAATTTTCAAATTTTCAAGAAAATTTGCAATATACATTTTATAGGGACCCGTCTATTTCTAAACGTGACTTTGATTGACCTGTATGTAGATACCCCCATAAATGACCTCATCTAAGAAACTACACCCCTTAAAGTATTCAAAACCGCATTTAGGAAGTTTATTAACCCATTAGGTGTTTCACAGGAATTAAAGCAAAGTGGAAGTGAAAGTTAAATTTCACTTTTTTGAAGATTTTCAATTTTTATACATTTATTCACAAGAATACGGTAGATGTGATCAGGGAAATGCAACTTAATATTGATTCCCCAGATTCTGCTGTTTTCAGAAATATATCACATATGTGGCTCTAGTGCATTATTTGGCTCAACCACAATCCCCAGAATAGGAGGAGCACTTACTGGACTCTGGGGTCTCATTTTCATTACGATTTTATTTAGACGCCATTTCAGGTTTGCGGACACCCGAAAGGTGCTAAAACTTAATAAATACCCCAAAAAAAACCCCATATTGGAAACTACACCCCTTAAGGAATATATCCAGGGGTGTAGTGAGTATATCGACCCCACAGGTGTTTCGCAAAATATTTTAGCGTTAGGCTGTGAAAATGAAATACATTTTTTTTTTCCAATAATCTGGAATTTTAGCTGAAAATGGAATTTTAATTTTTAACAAGGCATCCTGGTAAAAAAGGAACCCAAAACATTGTTATACACAATTTCTTTCCAAGTTCGGCAATACCCTACATGTGGGTGTAAACTGCTGTTTGGGCACATGGCATGGCGTATAAGGGAGGAGTGCTATTTTGCTTTTGGAGCGCAGATTTTGGTGGGGCCATGTCGCATTTAACAAAGCCCCCAAAGTACCAGAACAGGTGAAACCTTCCAGAAGCCGCCCCATTTTGGATTCAGCACGCCTCATAGATCTCATCTAGGGGTGTATTGTGCATTTAGGGTGCACAGGTGTTACAAATTTTTATTTTTTTTTGCATTGGGCTATGAAAATGAGGGGAAAACGCAGTTCCACCATTGTTTTTTTTGGGCTTCAATTTTACAGCGTTCGCCGTGCAGTATAAATGATAGGATATCTTTACTATGGGGGTCGTACAATTGCAATGATATAGATTTTTATATAGTTTTTTTATGTTTTATTACTTTTACACAATAGAAATAGGTCTATAAAAAAATTGCGTTTTTATGTTGTCCTGTTCTGATAGCCATAACATTTTCAGTTTTCAGTTGTATACAGAGCCGATTATGGGCTTGTTTTTTGTGGGATGAGTTGACGTTTTATTTTAGTACCAATATGGGGGTGCATATGCCGCTTTGATCACTTTTTATTAAGGTTATTTGTGAGGCATTTTGAACAAAATAACAACATTCCTGGTAGTGTTTTTTATTTTTTTTTTTTAAAGCGGTCACCGTGCAGTAAAGCTGACATGCTAGTATATACTCAGCAGTCGATACGATTACAGCGATACCCATTTGTATTTTTTATTTTACTGCTTTTACACAATAAAAACACTTTTATTCAAAAAGGAAAACACGTTTTTTGCATCGCCATAGTCTAGAGCCATAGCTTTTTTATTTTTTTGTGTCCAAAGCTGTGTAGGGGCTTGTTTTTTGCGGGATGAGTTGACGTTTTTATTGGTATCATTTTTGGGGGGGCAAGACTTTTTGATCAGTTTTAAATCCGTTTTTTGGAAGGCAGGGTGAAGAAAATACTGCAATCCTAGTAGTGTTTTTTATTTTTATTTTTAACAGCGCTCACCGTGCAGTATCCAGACCTACTTACCTCTGGGTCGATACGATTACGCGATACCCTATTATATAGTTTTTTTTTAATTTGATAGCACTTTAAAAAAAAAAGTTTTTTATTGTGTTAAATAAAATTTATGCATCGCTGTCTTCTGAGAGCCATAACTTTTTTATTTTTCCGTATACAGAGATGTGTAAGGACGTTTTTTTTGTGGGATGAACTGACGTTTTAATTGGTACAACCTTGGCATTTATATGAGTTTTTGATCGCTTTTTATTCCATTTTATGTGCTGCAGGATGTACAAAAATCGCAATTCTGTGACGTTTCTTGTTTTTGTTTTTTACGGCATTCAGCGTATGGGTCAATTAACATGACAGATTTATAGGGTGGGTCGTTACACACGCGGCGATACCAAATATGGGTACTTTATTTATTTTTGATCTTTTTTGGGGCGATTGGCGTTTGTAAAGGGAAAAGGGCAGTGTACATGGTTTAATTTTATTTTTTGTGTTTGTGTTCTGCTTTTTTACTTTTTTTTTTTTTTTACTTTTTCACATTTTTTTTACTTTTTCCCAGTGAGGATTTGTAACACAAATCCTCACTGGGGAACAGCAATCATTAGATTTGCTGTTTGAAGAGGCGATCTGTGCACAGCGTTACTGCTGTGCAGAGGTCGCCATGGCAACTAGTGACACCATGCCCACAATGCATTGTGGTGCATGGTGACGTCACCAGACTACCCAGATGCTTTCTGAAAGCATCCGGGGAGTCCGGTAGGAGACGGGCGAGCGGCATCTCTGCCGCTGACTCGCCGATCGTAGGCAGAGGGAGCTCACTCCTCCTGCCTGCGCCTTCATTACTGCGGCCATGACAGGCTGCGGTAATAATGCGTTTTTCACCCGCGGCCGGAGCTCACTCCGGCCGGGGGTGATGAGGCATGAAGCCAGCGGTAATTTACCGCTGGTTCCATGTCGCGATCGCGCATGGCTCGCCCGCAAGCCCGCGCGATTGCCAGGGCGTATGCATACGTCCATTCGCGGGAAGTCACTTCCCGCTAGGGCGTATGCATACGCCCAATGTCGGGAAGGGGTTAAAAATAAGATGCAATATAAGCAGACAAGTCATTTACAACAGGTCAAGAAATCAACAATCTGGAAACTTGTGAGGCGTGACAGGAGCGATCAATAATTCTTCGGTCTTATCTCTTAGCAATCAGGTGTGATTTGTGGCCCTCACAGTTCACACATAGTTTGACATGAAGCTGGCATGGATATTTAGCCCATTTTGCAGTTTGAAATTTTTGCATTAATTTAAATTCTTCCTCTGCGCCTTAAAATGTCCCATTAAAACCATGATCTTCAAATCTTCAATAGAATGGTCATCTCCGGAGAAATGTGCGTCCACTGGGAGATCAGTTCTGCTGTTATTAAAGGTGAATCTGTGTGAATTCATGCGCTGGCCAAGTCTCTGCCCTGTTTCCCCCACATAGAGGCCTGTGGTGGGACATTGCGCACACATAATCAGATATACCACACTGGAAGGCCTGCAAGAAAATTGCCTCCTAATTCTGTGCACCTGCTGTGACTGTGGGACAGGTACACTGTCAGTGGTATAGATGTGCCTGCAGGTCTTGCACCTGTTCTTGCAGGCAGGGTAAGGTGCCATTTTCAGTTGGGGCTTTCAAGGCGCTCCGGACAACAATAAGCCACAGATTTGGTGGTTGCCGAAAGGAAAGGAGAGGGGGGACTGGGAATATTTCTTTGAGTAGGGCAGAAAATTTACTATTGGAGTCTATAGAAAGCACTCGACCATTTTTTGGCGCGTTTTTTCCAGAAATACAAAGCAATTATAATGCTTTGCATTTCTGCAAAAAAAATGCAAAACGTCCCAAAAAATTACTTGTTTCAGCAGCTTTTGACAGGCAGTCGACAAAAAACTCAGCTTTATGAATGTTTTTAGGGTTTGGTTTTCAGTGAGTTTTTTGCCCAATGCTGTGTAGACCTAGCCTTTTAATACAGTCTGAATTTGGGTTGTACACCTTTACTAAAGCGGACGTCACACAGTGTAACTAGCATGTGTTCAGCAGAATACTGCACCTATTGCATTTCCCATTGTTATCAATTGGAGTACGTGATGTAGTGGGCTGCAGTGCATATTTTGTCTGACACAAACTTTTTTCTGCGCTCGTTATAGATGTGTGGCACGGCTGACATCTGCGTTGTGTTTCTGTTCCTTCATAGAAACATAAAAACTAAAATAACGCTGGGGAACAAAAAAATAAATTTAGTGCCTAGAAATTTTGACCTTATTCTGGGTGAGTGCTGCCAAGTCCGAAAATCCCCTGCATTTTGTTCTAGCAGCTCTAATTTTTTTAAATGTTAATTATATGATTCTACGTTATTCTTGTGATTGTGTATAGTATTTAGAATAGTTTAGATGAATATAAGTCAATTTGCTTATGCACATTCATGTTTTTGTTTTCATGTGTTCTTTAAATGTTCTAAAATTTGTCTTTTCTGTTTCACATGAATTTCTAACCTTTCTTTAGTACAATATTGAGTGTACTACTTTCAGCAGCAGATACTACTTGGTAAGGTGGCAATGCCATATCTCCAAAACTAGCTAGAGCGAAGAGGGGAAAACGGGTGTCATTTTCAGAATCAATGCCCCAAACCTACTCAAAACAATTCCAACTTTTAAGGCACCAAAATAAGTGTTTTGCAGTGTAATGGCAGTGCCAGATCTATTTCATGAAAGATATCAACAGCACCCAACAAACCCAATGGGCTATCATGGTGTCCATCATTTCAATAGAAAACTAGTGCTGCATGCTTTCCAGAATTTTTTTTTTTTTTTACAGAATCCACAATGGAGGCTTCCAATGTAACCACTGACGCAGATGTGAACATACCATTTTCAGCCCATCTCTGTAGGGATATGGTAAGCTGATACTGCAGCAGGGTTACAATGCAGCCATAGATTTTTACAGAACAAACTTAGTCCTAACTGGACTATGTTTGCCCTATTTAGCGTATGTGTACAGTTTCTGCACTAGAGAAATAGACATGTTTTACCATATTTTTGCTTCTTCAGTTGAAAAAAATGGCATCACAATAACTTTTGCAATTATGCTACTTTTCCACTACCATCATTTTCATATAGGCGATATATAGTTTAGGACTGTTCGGGACAGAGCTAAAAGTTGCAGTTTGTGACTTTTTTTTTTTACAATAATTTTTTATTTAGTTTTATGTTTAATGTTTATTATTTATTTGACATATTATGCCCCCAAAAGGTAAAAAAAAGACCTCTGGGGGCATTTTACTATAACTCTTTTATTCTGCTGATTTTCCCTCTAACTGGGTCATTTATATTGGCATCAGTTCTGAGGGAAATACAGTCCTCAGACCTCACTAAAGATATGTTCACACGGTGTATGTATGGAGCCCACTTCAGCGTGTAATTGCGCCACAATCCATCCCGCAAATACGGTAAAATCATAGCACTCACCGTATACTGTGTGCCCATAAGAAGAGGTGACGTCACTTCTTTTGGGTGCTTGTGCACCGACAAATACTAAACTGATAGGAGGCAGGGCCATTGCGCCGTTGATTGTATACCCTGGCTAGCAAGCACTTTCAACAGCAGACGTACCTGTGTGCACCGCAATACAATGTGTGAACATACCCTAAAGGACTGATCTGGGTCTGTGAAGACCCCATAGCTCCTGCAGCTCCGGCTAAGCTCTATATACAATGCTAACCCAGTGTTGTGTTTATAATGATGATAAACAGTCCATGCCTTCTCTCTGTAGGTACCCAAAATCCGTGCAGCGGCGAGCTCTGCAGAAATGTTCTGGAATATCCTTGTAGAGTTAAATACTGACTTCCCAGACGTTCATAGTGATTGGGTGGTTGGCAGATGGTTAAATGAGTTTTACCATAATGGCAATGTATTACCTTTCCATAGGACAGATGATAAGTATCGGATTGGATAGCGTCTGGTTGCTGGATCCCTACTGATCAGACAAAAAGGGTCCCTCGTGCAATGGTTTGAATGGAGCAAATGCAGATAACTGCACAAAATAGCTCAGGACTGAATTTGCTTTGAATCAAATAAAAACTAATTTACTACTATATGTCCATTAGTATTGAGAGAAAATCCTTCATTACCATTAAAGACGATGGCATATCAACAGAATGGAGAAAAGAGCGCAAGCAAGACTGCTCTGAATGTTTAAAAATTTTTAAGGCTCATTCCGGAAAGGTGATGGTCCCACAGTTATAATATCAATATGCTATCAAAATGTGAGATGGGAACACCACTTCACGTTTGTTACAACCAACACTAGTGCAGAAAGTGTAATATATTAATTCATATCAATCTCTCAATACAATGACATTTTTGGCAGGGGAACTCCTGGACATTCAGATGTTGCCTCCAGCATCACTGTACAGGAGTGTCAAAACCTGCATGAATGAATGACTTAGTAACAGTGGGAAATGTGTGGGAGGACTCTATTTCTGTGAGTTATGTGCCCCTGTAGTTTTGTTATTTTCAGCCCCAGAAGATCATCTGCTAAAAATACTACTATATTTAATGTTTCTTCAATAAATAGTATAGATTAAAAAAAAAAAGTAAGCAGCATAGTAAAAGGTGGAACTAGAGGGGAATAATCAACCTCCTCTGATATACTATATATCACTATACAAAAACAATAGCGACTAAGAATGCAAATTCCAAAATAGGTGAACCTACAAAACTTCATAGGTTTAGCATTAAAAAAACTGGCTAAGATACACTGGAGGACCTGTAACATCAGATAAACTATAATATTTTTTTGCTGGCGCGTATGTATTTTTCACTGTGGGAAGGGAAGGCAGTCGTTCTCTTCAAAGAGGACCTTTAACATCCTCCGACATGACCATTGTAGTAAATCCTTGTGTTCCCTGTGAAATACCAATTCTGGAGCCTCTTCTCTGATAACTCTGATAACTGTGTAGTGCTGTTCCTCTGTTATTCCATCTAGAAATGTATTCCCTAAATTTCAGTCAGATGGGTGTTACCATTCAATTTCCAAGGGGGTGTGTTCTGTTCTGTCAGCACTGATTGGACAATGTCAGTTTGTGCGGGACACCCCCACCCCCAACTGGTAACACCCAGCTGACAGATTGGTAATAAATTTCTAGGAGAAATAACAGGGGAACCACTCTGCATAGAGATTTAAGGAAATACGTTTCAGAATCATTATTTCAATGGCAATACAAGTATGTACTAAAACAGACATATCAGGAATGGACACAGGTCCTTTTAAAGGGGGTTGACTCCCCTACATTTATTCATCTTTTCCCCCAGTCCTGTTTTCTTGGTTTCTTTTGAATTCAGGGGTGTGTTTACTGGCTTCTACTAGACTGCAGTAGAAGCCAGGTCTGTAGCTATAGTGACCAGCACTGGCAGCCTATCAGGAGAGATCAAACAGGTCTGTAGCTATAGCGACCTGAGGAGCTGATGCAGCCCATACAAGAGGGGAGATCTGGGAATAGGTAGGACACTGTTAATGGACACATTTTGCAAAGTGACTTGTTTTTGCAAGATCGTTAACATAAAAAGCAATCCTGGTAGTGAGAAAACCCCTTTAAAGAGTTCACAAAAATGAACGCACAAATTCTGTAGCGCTGCAGCAATTGACAAATGACAGACTTTCTTCTAGCACTAAATCCACACATGTAAACTGCATAAACATCAAATGTTTTTACTTATACACTAATATTTTGCAGCCAAATGTAAATATTTTAAAATACTTAATAATAATAAACTTACAGTGTGTGCTCATCCAATCGCTTGATGAGCCCTTAAAGTGGTTGTCCACTTTTTAAGGTCTCTATAATGTCTTTGCTTATTACGTATATAATAGGAAATCATCTAATATACATGTATTAAAAAAATTCTACTCCTGTACCTCTTTTATATCCGTGCTGTAGGCCCCTACCTAGAAAAAATATAATGGTACAGCTCACATTTCTGTCCACAGTAGATTATTGAGGAGCAGAACTTCTCCAGTATTGTGCCCTGAGCGTCTTATACATCTGTCGGTCTGTGGAGAAGCGATCCACAAATCTTTGTTTTGTATCTTTTTTTTTTTTTTTTTGTTTAAGTTAAATAATTGAAAACTCATACAGAAATAGAGTATACACATTACCCCTATTCATTTACCCCAGAGTCATGTAACCCTGTTAACCCCCAATTGCCAGGAGGTCACATGTGATGCCATTTTTACCCCATAAGTTGCTACATGGAACCCTTTACTAGGAAGGAATTGGGCCTACCATTTTTTAAAGAGGTAAAGAAAAAAAAAATTTTAATCGGTATATTAGAAATTTGTAGATTTTTTATCTTTAATAATGAAAAAGAACAATATAAAAATAGAAAACCCCTTTAATCTTAATGTTCTTTTTGAAGGAATCCTCCTTCTTAAGGCAAGTACCTTTGAAATGTCAAAAAAAATTTCAACCATATACCAAGAAAATTATCAAATAACATGCCGAGTTTTCATTCATTCCCCTGTAAATTTTTCTGTACGAATTTGTGCTTTTTGTGGATGTAGCTTTCCTTTTTTTGCAGCCAAGCAGCAGAATTTCCTGTTTAAATGTCTTTATGAGATGGGCAAATTTGTTTAAAACGAAGGGAATTCGTTTAGAAAATTTCGGGAAAAACTTCGGTTCTAAAATTAAAAGGAATTTGATTTTGGGGTACTTCGGGGTGAAGAAGTGTGCTTTTGATTGAAAAAAAGGCCCTCGAGCACAGGGACAAATTGGGGAAAAGCATCGGGGAGAAGGAAGGGCTAGCCTGCATGACATGTGAGAGATGAAAGCCAAACAAGCCGGGCGGGATTCGTGGACGACCCCCTATATAAGTCCGGGGCGACACTGGGGTCATCCGCTTCACTGTATGATTGGGAAGGCGGGTTTATAAAATTTCTCTACAAAGAACGAAAATTTTATAAGCGTTTTTTTGGGGGTGACAGCTTGCTGAGATGCTTCTTTAATGTTTAATTTTGATTTTGTGGGGTTTTGGATTAAAGCCCAGTGTGTGCCCAGTGGTGCATATACATTTAATTTATTGCTCAAAAGCCAGCCTGTTTCTGTTGTTTATTAAAAAAAAACAGCGTTTTTACAATACAAATCCCATTTTTTTTGGTTGTCATTTTTGGCCATTTTAGACCCGGGGGTTTAATTAGGTTGTTCTGCAGTGTTATCAGTAAAAAAAACGTGTTTTTCAATGCCAAAGAAGAAATTTTGGCGTAGCATAAATCTTTCCGACTGTGGAATTAAGCCTGTTTGTGCTTTTTTATTCAGTAAAATACACAGTGTTTTTAAACGGCACATACAAGTAAATTTTTCCTGCCCATTTGTGGAGCGCAATTTATATCCAAGGGTTACCAAGCTTGTTACTGGGTTCCTTTGGAGTCAAATACAGGGTGTGTATTTATCATATACAGATATCTCATCAAACAGTGTCTGTACATTTTAGAACAAAACAGTATGTCAGACAGAGAGGTGGCAGGCTCTGCACCTGCGAGTGGCAGTGGCACAAACATTCCAGGCCCAGGTCGCAGCACAGCAAGGGGACGTCGCAGCAGGGGTCACTCGGTGAGGCCACAACTGCCGCTGTCATCTAGCGACCGTGTGTTGATTGGTTGACTAGGTCATCCTCTTCCTCCCAGATGACATCTGACAACCCCAGCCAAGAGTCGGTGGGAACCTCAGACACAACCATTAGTTGGCATGGCCCGGGCAGGGTTCAGCGGCCCTCACCTGTCCTCAGCCCGCCTCTGTCCATTCAGTTCCCCAGCCAGAGATCTACTATGTGGTCTGGGCTCAGCGCCACTATATAGCGAGGATGAACAATTTGAGGAGGGCAGTCAGAAGCTACTTGGCAGCGAAGAAATGGGGCCAATATCGCCTGCTTCTTGCAGTAGGCGGCAAAGTATAGATGTGGAGAGTGGCATGGGAGGTCATGTTGTGAGAGGTCAGCCTCGGCATACCAAGACCGGTGATGAGGACAGCAGTGACGATGAAACACAAATAGATGATGATGTAGCCGACCGCACTTGGGAGCCGGGTGAGGCAAGGGCTTCATCATCGTCAGGAGAAGAGGGCGTCAGCTTGCGCGTCAGGCAGCCAGCGCAGCCAGCAAGTGGGTCGTCTGTGGCCGTGAGTCAGCAGGATAGCAGCAGTGTGAGGTCGGGAGCCAAGCGGCCACGGGGTAAAAAACCGCTCGCAGGTCCAAGAATGTAGCGGCAAGGGGCTCAGCGAGGCAGCGGTGGCAGTAGTCACTCAGTGCGGAGCGTTGGCGTTAAAATCAGATACTCGGCGGTGTGGCAGTTCTTTGCTAAGACACCGGAGGAGCCGAATATGGGTATATGTAGAATCTGTGGGCAGAAAGTGAAGCGTGGCCAGGG
Organism: Phyllomedusa bahiana; assembly: GCA_025379985.1. Classification (NCBI taxonomy): domain Eukaryota; kingdom Metazoa; phylum Chordata; class Amphibia; order Anura; family Hylidae; genus Phyllomedusa; species Phyllomedusa bahiana. The sequence continues at coordinate 14,440 of JAODAL010043306.1, read as the reverse complement.
AGCTAATGTTGGCACCACGGCCCTGCGTCAACACATGCAGCGTCACCATCCGGTGGCCTGGGAGAAACGGGGCTCAGATGTGGTGGTCCATCTTGCCACAGCAGCAGCAGCGCCCAGTGACACGCATTCCATTGCAGCCAGTCAAGGCTCCACCACCTCTGCAGAAGGGAGCTGTTTCTCTTTATTATAATATATGTACAGACCGAAATACTTTAAGTGTATTTATTAATTGACTCAGACTCCATGGTCTTGATATCAACAATTCACAACAATATAAAAGCATAGAAAGATGGCAAAGTTATACTTAGTATTTAAGCGAGTCAGTCCATGACCTCCTTGCGGTATGCATGCATCCAGAATGGATAGCTGGGAGACGCCGACACTAGGTACGAGACACAGCTGCTACGTTTCGAAGGTAATTTCCTTCTTTGTCAAGCATGCGTGTTAGATTGCATAGGAGGTACTTATACCTGACCATAGTAAAAACATTAAAGTGACACAACACATATAATCACATACAATCTAAAACCTACACTACACTGAAGCATATTACTCACAAAAATGCTCTAAAGCTTAAATTTTCATTTAGACTGATCGGGGTAAGTGCATGCATTCTTCGTATCCAATATGCTTCACGTTGAAGCAGTCTCTTTTTAACCCTATCCGGCCAATCCTCGTCTATGTGTTCAAGAACGCACCAACGAAGATCAGACACAGTGTGACCTGCTTCAACGAAATGGCGAGCTATAGTTGTATCCCCAAATTTTCTTTTAATATCTAGTTCTTCTCTAGTTTTTTGTTTAAATGAACGTATGGTGGATCGATGTTCATTTATCCTTATTCTTACTTCCCTACTGGTTTGACCGATGTAAATTTTACCACATGGGCATTTAATCAGGTAAATAACCTGTGAGGTATTGCACGTAAAAAAAACCTTTTATTGGGATATCAAATCCTTTCAGAGGGTGTTTTATAGTAGAACCTTTAATAATGGACGTGCAATTCAAACATTTCAAACATCCAAAAGTACCTGTTCTCATAGTACCTAATCTAGTTTGTCTTGTGGTACGTTTTTTTATGTCAGATGATACGATATTATCACCAATCGTTTTACCTCGCTTAAATACACATATTGGGGAATCTTTTAATATAGAACCATATACCGGATCACTACTTAGTACCTGCCAGTGTTTGAGAATAGTTTTTTTAATTAAATTTGCATGAGCATCGTATACAGATGTAAATATTATTCTGTCCTCATTATGTTTCTTTTTTATTTTAAGAAGATCCTCACGTTTCAATACCTGTACCTCATCAGCCACTCTCTGTATTTCAGTGAAACAGGAATCAAACAGGAATCAAACTTATTCCTGACCAGTAACAGGTCAGGAATAAGTACCTCCTATGCAATCTAACACGCATGCTTGACAAAGAAGGAAATTACCTTCGAAACGTAGCAGCTGTGTCTCGTACCTGGTGTCGGCGTCTCCCAGTTATCCATACTGGATGCATGCATACCGCAAGGTCGTCATGGACTGACTCGCTTAAATTACTAAGTATACCTTTGCCATCTTTCTATGCTTTTATATGTTGTGAATGAATTGTTGATATCAAGACCACGGAGTCTGGGTCAATTAATAAATACACTTAAAGTATTTCGGTCTGTACATATATTATAATAAGGATATATGGAGTCATGGAGAGACTTCAATAAAAAAGACCGGGGCATATAAGTATACTAAAGCACGGACATTTATATATAGGAAGCTGTTTCTCTTTGCCATCATTTCCCACTCCAGACGCTGCTGCTCCCCGCTACTCATGGCGCCAGCAGTCGTTCAACTAGGCGATTGCAAAGAGACAACAGTATGCGTCCAACCATCCTAAGGTGCAGAAGCTGACCGTGCTCCTGTCCAAGTTGTTGGTACTGCAGTCCCTCCCTTTACAAATGGTGGACTCTGCACCGTTCAGAGAATTAATGGCCTGTGCCGAGCCGAGGTGGAGAGTTCCAAGCCGTAATTTATTTTCCAAAAAGGCAGTACCAGCCCTTCACAAATATGTAGAACAGAAGGTGGGCCAGTCCATGAGCTTATCGGTTTGTTCCAAGGTGCACGGCAGCGAGGACGTCTGGAGCTGTAACTACGGTCAGGGTCAGTACATGTCCTTTACGGCCCACTGGGTGAATGTGCTTCCTGCCCAGGCACACCAACAACTTGGACAGGAGACGCCGCTTTGTCCTCCACGTTGTCAAAACTGGCTCGCGCCAATGTCCGCCTCCTCCTCCTCCACCACCACCACCATCTCAGCCTCCACAAGTACTGCTCCATCATACCACATGTGTAGGGCACAGCGGTGTCACGCAGTTCTACACCTGGCTTGCCTTGGCGAACGAAGTCACACAGGGGAGGAACTGCTCCGCGTCATGCAGCAAGAATAATCGATGTGTGGCTTTCTCCGCGCCAACTGCAAATCGGAACCATGGTGACAGACAATGGGAGGAACCATGGTGTCCGTGCTGCACCGAGGAGGGATGGTCCATGCGCCCTGCATGGCGCTCGTGTTCAATCTGATTGTGAATTGGTTCTGAAGTCTTCCACTGATCTTCAGAAGATTCTGAAAATGGCCAGGAAATTGTGCATGCACTTCATCCATTCCTACAAAGCCAGGAACACCCGCCTCGAGTTGCAGCGGCAGAACAGCTTCCCCCAACACACGCTGATATGCGACGTTTCCACCCGGTGGAATTCCAGCCTGCACATGTTGGACCGACTGTATGAACAGAGAAAGGCCATTAACGATTTTTTGCTGATCCAGGTGGACAGGATTACTCTCCTGTGTAACTTTGATGTCAGCCAGTGGCAGCTCATGCGTGACACCTGCCGTTTGTTGTAGGCCATTCGAGGAGGCCACGTTATTTGTCAGTCGCCAGGACTACGGGATGAATAACGTCATTCCACCGCTTCATATCCTGGAACAGATGCTGAAAAATCTGTCTGGGCAGGGGACTGGAGGCGTGGCGACTACATCTCGCGGCCACATGAGTCCGGTGGGGACTGAATTGGAGGAGGAGGAGGAGGAGGACATTGGAGCAGAAGCATTGTCTGGTGAAATGAGTGGATTTTCTACCCAGGTGACAGGAGATGAGGAGCAGGAGCAGCTGGAGGAGGTAGATGGAGATGAGGAGATGAGACAGATGACCCGCAAGCACCGTGGCAGTTTACAGTGGAGATGGAGGCAGGGAGTCCCTCGGAGTCATTTGTGCAGATGGCCCGCAGCATGCTGATTTGCCTGGCTAGTGACAGCCGAATAGTCACCATCCAGCAGAGGGATGACTTCTGGCTCTCAACCCTATTGGACCCTCGCTACTGGTCCAAAATGGGAGCCTTTTTCCCAGCTGCTGAGAGGGAGGACAAACTCAAATACTATAGGGAAATCCTCCGTAGTCAGGTGCGGGTGTAGGAGCAGTACCAGCTCCATCAGCAGCAACTTAAGTCTGGAGTCACTGATGAGTAGCTTCCTTCACCCGCCTAGTGAGGAGGACAGTCGCCAGCAGCAGGACCTGGAGCAGACCCTGAACCAACAGATGGTGGCCTACTTGGACAGCACTCTGCGACCCCAGTTAGAAGATCAGCTGGACTACTGGGTAGCCAAACTGGATGTGTGGCCGCAACTTGCCGAGTTTGCAGTGGAGAAGCTGTCCTGCCCAGCCAGTAGTGTGGCATCAAAGCGGGTGTTCAGTGCGGCGGGGGCCATCGTTACCCCAAGGAGAACCCGCCACGAGTTCCACACACCAATGCCTTAGGCGTCAGATTACATCAGCCATGACGCCTCACCCAAACTTTGAGAAATGAGTCTGGGTTCAAACTACCTGCCTCAGCCCCTATTCTGATGCCGCCACCCGCCTGATGCCACACATCTGCTGACAGTTTCTCCATCTGCCACCCACCATCTTTACCAGGGACTGGTATTGCCACCCACCTCCACACTCTGTCATTGTGCCACTGTCTGACCTCATGCTGCTGCTGCTGTTGATGCCGTCAACTCCACACTGTGTCATTGTGCCACTCTGTGGCCTACTCCTGTTTTTGCCACCTCCAGAATGTCATTGTGCCACTGTCTGACCTCATGCTGCTGTGGCTGCCGCCATCACCTCCACACTCTGTCACTGATGTTGCCACCTGAGCCCTCAGCTTGTTTTTTTCCAGCTGTCGCTGCCATGACTTTATCAGGCTACATTCCCGCTTCAGTTTTTTGGTCAGTTTTGCCCTCTTAAGTGCCAGGGAATTTTATAGTGAAGCGATTCTAAGTAGTGGCGGCAGTCATCTGCGTGTCTCATACTAAAACACAACATTCTATGAAGACCAAACCAAGCTCCCTCTGCATATTTAAATATGGCACAACGTTCTACAGCACCCTGCAGGCTCTGTGCAGCCTGGAAATAGCTGTTTTTTAACGCGATTAGTCCCGAAGTAATTCGGCCCAAAACTAATTTTGTCGGAAAATTCGGCGAAGTCGGCGAATCGAATGTTTGAGAAATTCGCCCATCTCTAGTCATTTACCATTGCCTGCTAAATTTCAAGCTCCAGGATTCCTTGCTATGCCATGGCTATCTTTCTTACCCCTCAACCTCCGTTTCAGATCAATGCCCCGAGTATTTCACCTCATATTGAACGCATTAGAAGGAAAGACCGGAGGGGTTGGGCTTCAGACTACCCTGAAAAAAATAGTCAAAGCCTTTTGGTCCCCTGGTCTCCTGGGCTAGACCCAGCCATTTCTTGTGTGTCCAGACACAGAACTAGTGAGCTAGCACTCATCAAACAGCTGATCCAGAACTGTAGAAAGTTTAGAGCATATTGAATCAAAGTATATTACAACAGGGCAGATTGGTTCTTGCCTCCCTTCGTGCACCCTTAGTTGAAGTTGATGGACATATGCCTTTTTTCAACCATTCTTTAACAGCGTCCACATGAATTTTTTTCCCACTAGGCAATTGCTGATGCACAACAATAATTCTGTGTTAAAGTGACCTAAATAAGGCAGTTACATGAGAAGCATTTGACTCATGTTTTCAATGGTGTTTAAAGGGGTTATCCCATCTAGCGGTTATCACTCTTTAAAGCTTTTTTAGGCTCTGGTTTCCTGTGCAGGCTTTGTCTACAGCAGTGACTGGTGTTATACTCCACAGCCAGCCATAACAGGCAGAACTGCAGGGGGTGGGATAGAGCAGCGACCTGAACCAATGGTGAACAGGAGGTGTTTCTCAGACTACCATAGACTCCCGGTAGACACTGTAGCTTAAAGGGGTTGTCTCACTAGAAGGATTGCTTTTCTTTTTAAAGATCTTGCAAAAACAAGTCACTTTGCAATTTATGTCTATCAACAGTGTCCTACCTATTCCTAGATATCCCCTCTTGTATGCGCTACATCAGCTCCTCAGGTCACTATATCTTCAATCTCTCACGATAGGCTGCCAGCCTAGTGGAAGCCAGTAAACATGCCCCTGAATTCAAAATGAAACCAAGAAAACAGGACTGAATCAAAGTAGCGAGACAACCCCTTTAACTGTTGTCACAGTTCAAACCTTGCCCCAGTGAAATGAAGCTAAAAAACAGCCAAGGAGCAAACACTGGGGAAAACAAATAGCAGGCAAGCATCCTCTTTAGGTACAGACTTGGATATCATTTTTGAGTTAACAGTTGGTCACTCAGCCAAAGCGCCTGTACAAACAATTCTGTACAAAAAGAGAAAACCTTTTTTTTTTTTTTTTAAAACATAGGCAGTATTCTAGTTGGCTTGGTGGGTCAGCTTACTTCATAGTCGCCCTATCTGAAAAAGTCACCAGACTAGAGAAGGGTTTTTCGTTCAAGAACAGCAATGAAGGAGGACGGAGGAACATACTTAATAGATTTGGAAGAACACATAACTCCTTTAATTAAAGCAGAGCTAAATCTACAACCAAGTGGCAAAAAAACCACACAGATTCTTGTTATACGTTCAACGACTAACATGGATACAACAGACTATATAAGTTACTTTATTCCACTGGACTTTGGTCAATAAAATACTGATTCTAGTCTCTACATCAGGTACCTCCCTTTTGACCAAAAAAATGAGATGTGAAATTCTTTTTAAACTTCAGGTTAGGATTGACTACTGACTGACTCCTCAAATGCAAATGCCCCTCAGTATATTACAGGTCCAGGAAATTTCCAATCAACCCATGTTTCTGACTTGTTGGAGCTGAAATGTATCCTTGTTTTGGGTACACGGTTGTACATAACAAAAAAACCTCTAACTTACAAAAAACATTTCCTCTCCTTGGATGTATGCACAGAGATACAGCAATCAGCCATAAGAGTGAAGCCATTGACAAATGAAATGGAAAACATTGATTATCTTATTACACAGACATATTTATGGCCTCTCTCTATAAGCACATGCAGGTAGTCAATTATCTTTAATAATAATTTGGCTTCATGTGACTTACTTGATCAAACTGCGGGTCCTCTCCTCTTTGAAGTGATTTTGTTAATGATTTTTCCTATAAATATAGAAGATAAAAGTGGTCAGCTTTGTGGTGTAACCAGAGGATATACTCGCCCTCATAGGGCAAGGTCACAGAGTGAACAATGAGAATAACTGTAAATGGCATCTAAACCAAAACACATCGGATGCAATTTAAAATATATTTATAAAGCAGGGGTACATGACCTTTTTTGGTCCAAGTGCTACATTGTCATACTGCACCCCTTGCAAGCAAACCTTAAAGAGGTATTCCCCCTTTGAGACCTTTATGGCACATCAATTGTAAATAGCTAAAAGGGATAAGAGATCTTGGCTCCACTTTAGGGACTCCCAAAGATTAGAATGTGGATTTCGGTTCCCTGCTCAGTAGGAGGCTTCTTTTGTCATTGTAGTTTTGGGGGTTACAGAAATGCCTTTGTATGAACTACAGCAATACACATGGATTCCCACCTCTCAAACTCATGTCCTCCTCTCTGGAGTCTGGGACCTATTAGGCATCTTTATAGTATATCCTGTGCATATGCTAAGACTTTAAGAAATCAACATCTCTCTAAGGAAAAAATCCAGGTAAAACTGCTGGTTGTGTACTGGGGATCATACAGAAACAGTTTTATCTGGATTACTCATTGCTTAAAAATAACAAATACAACCTCATAGTGCCAGCTATACAGTGCAAGCCATACATTGTAAGGCATAGAGTGCCCACCATAAGAGCGCCAGCCATACAGTGCCCACCATAATGGCACCAGCCATACAGCGCCCACCATAATGGCACCAGTCATACAGTGCCCACCGTAATGGCACCAACCATACAGTGCCCACCATAATGGCACCAGACATACAGTGCCCGCCATAATGGCACCAGACATACAGTGCCCACCATAATGGCACCAGACATACAGTGCCCACCATAATGGCACCAGCCATACAGCGCCCACCATAATGGCACCAGTCACACAGTGCCCACCGTAATGGCACCAGTCATACAGTGCCCACCGTAATGGCACCAACCATACAGTCCCCCCCAAAAAAAGGCCCAGACTTTCTTGCCCACTCTAACGTTTCCACCTATAAAATTGCCATAAAAGTGAAATGTGGCCTTATAAGTTGAAATGGGGGACAGAGACAAAGAGGTTGTTTTCCAAAAGGTTTGGGGGCCGCCCGAAATAAATTTTTTGGGTATAAAAAATTTTTTCACTCCTACTTTTAAAGTTTAAAAGGGAGGTAAGTAAGTCCCCCCAAAACCGCTTTTAAAAAAAAAATAAAAAAGAAAAACAATACTTTTTATTTTTTATGGACTATCCCAATACGGTTTAAACAAGACTAAATCCCTTGAATAAATTTTACCCAATATTTCGTTACTACCCAAAAATTTTTTTAAAAGAAAGGGGAAATATTTACTTTAAAAGCCCCCTTTTTAAACCCTAGGTTTGATAAAGGTTTTTTAAATTTCCTATCTTTTCAGAAAACCCTTTTCGGGATAAGCTGCGTAAAATTTTCCCCCCCATAAAGGGACTCCACCTTTTACAGCATTGTATATTTTATAACATTATATAAGATATAACATAAGAATGAGCTACAACTAAAACTTTTTTTTGAAAACCCCCGGCAGGGGGCCCAGTACATCCCCTTATTACTAAAGACAGTTTAAAAAACAAAAATCAACTATACACTAATATCCAAGGCCTAAAAAAATTATACTAGTAATATCTAGGGTATTTTGTGATTAGGTTAGGTTCCAGTTGGGGTAACCCTTTTGGGGAAGGGGGTCCCCTTTATTTGCGTTAGGTAGGGTTTTTGTGTGGGGTATAGGCGGGGGACAAACAAATTAACCGGGGCCCCCAAATACAATTTTTGGAGGGGCCCCCCCCCCTCCCTGACCACGACCAGGGAACCAGGACGTTTTTGATAATGTAGAAAATAAAAAGGGGGGAAAATACCTCCCCAAATTCATCTAAACCATCATACTGTTTACCAAACAAATCCCACAATACTAAGACCAACTTTAAACCAAAACGCTTTTTACATAAGGACCCTACACATTATTGATCGTAAAACAAAAGATAATACTGTCTTTTTTAAAAAATAATTTTAATTTTAAAAAGTGATTTTTAAAAGGGGTTTATTTTAACCAGTGTACACGGGGCTCTCGGGAACTTTTTAATAACCCCATATCAGTGATCATATAGTGGTAGACACCCAGTGTACACAGGTTTCTGCAGACTGAAAATTTTCCCCCAATACATGACCAAAATAGGGGTAGACGGCGGGGAAAAACACCCCCTTGCAGACATTTTAAGTGATTACTTTTTGGAAATTTTCCCTTTCTTGTAAATCACGGGGTGAGGGTTTCCCCCTAAACCAGATTTGATTTCTCTTTTGTTCTCCATCGGCCCAATTCCAAAAATCTTGAAAAACTTCTCCCCGCCCCATTTGGGCCCTGAAAGGTTTTTGGAACAAAATATCTTAGAATCCTGACTTTTCCAGCACCTGCCCCCTTTGGGAAAATAGGGGGTTTTGGCATTTAGGCAGGCTGGGTTTAGATAGGATAAAATGGGGCCCCAAATGGGGAAAGGTTTAGGTACCCAATAGAGGGGCCCATTTTGGGAGGCCAGGGTTTAAAAGGATTTTTATGGGGCCCCAAAATGGAAAGGGCAAAAGAAACCCCAAATTAGAGCCCATTTGGGCCCCCGGGGGGTTTAGGTAAAAAAAGGGGGACCCCATACCGGTAGACAGGGGTTAGGGGGGCCCTTATGGGGGCCATATGGGTTTGGGTTTGGGTTTGGGCAAAAAAGGGGCCCCAATAAAAGTAGACAGGCAGGTTGTGGGGGTATACAGGCGGGGCCTTTTTGGGGGTTTTTCCGGCAGGAAATTTGGGGGCGAACGGCGGCCCTTTTTTGGGGCTTTTAAAAAGGGCCCGGGCGGGAAATTAAAAGGGGGCTTTTGGCAGGGGCAGGGTTTTTGGGGGGCCTAAAAAGGCAGGATAGGGGGCCCCCCTATAGGCATATGGGGGCTATAGGCCCCCCCCCCCCCCCATAAAAATGGGGGGCATTAGGCAGTTAAAGGGGTCTAAGGGTCAGGCAAAAAGGGGGGCCAATGGGAAGGAATATGGGGGCTATAGGCAGGCAAATGGGGGGGGTTTTAGGAAAGGCTAGGGGGGGTTTATGGGGCCGGCATATAGGGGGTATAGGCGGCTTTTTGAGGGGGCCAATGGGAAAGGCATTTGGGGGGGGAAAATAGGCAAGGCATATATGGGGGCTATAGGCGGGCTTAGGGGGAAAAAGGGCAGGCATAGGGGGGCTATAGGCAGGCATTTTGGGGGCTAATGGAAAGGCATTTTGGGGGCTAATGGTAGGAAATTAGGGGGGGCTTTTTGGGAAAGGAAATTATGGGGTTTATGGGGCAGGCATTGGGGGGTATGGGAGGCTTTTTGGGGGGTATAGGCGGGAAAAAGGGGGGGTTTAAAAGGAAGGCCTATGGGGGTATAGACAGGCATAAAGGGGGTATGGGCAGGTTTATGGGGTATGGGCCCAGGCTAGGGGGGCAAAAGGAAGGCCAAAAGGGGGGGTATGGGGCGGGAAAAAGGGGGGGGTTTAGGCAGGCTTTTATGGGGGGTTTTTGGCGGGAAATAGGGGGGGTTAAATAGGGGGCAAAAGGGGGGAATAGGCAGGCTTATGGGGGAATGGGCAGGCAAAGGGGGGGGGTTATAGCGGGCTTTGGGGGGTTTTAAAGCAGGCTTTAAGGGGGCAATAGGCGGCTTTTTGGGGGTTTATAGGCAAAAAATAGGGGGCATAGGAGCCATTTTGGGGGTTAAAAGGCAGGCTTTATGGGGGGTTAGGCAGGCATTTTAGGGGGTATAGGCGGCATTTGGGGGTTTAGGCAGGCAAAAATGGGGGCTATAGGAAAGGCATATGAGGGGGGTAAGGCAGGTTATGGGGGGCTATAGGCAGGCATTTTGGGGGCTATAGGCGGAAATAGGGGGGCGGGGAAAATAAGAAACAACTTTACTCACCTCGGCCCAAACGTTCCCCCTTTGCCCCGCTTCTGCTCTCCCTCCCGGTCTGCGCTCAGCTCCAGCGGGCCCCATGGGTTGTAAACGTCCCCGCCCCCCGGCCCCCCGGGGACCACAGAGCGCCAGCAGGGGGAAGTAAAAAGAGGGGAGCGATCGGGGCCCCCCGGGCCCCCTGCTTTTCTCCATGGAAGCGCTGCCTAAGAACGCGGGGGCCGGGGGGGCCCCGGGCCCGTTCAGGGGGGAGTATGCCCCGGGGCCCCCCCGCCGCTCCCGCCCCCCCCTTGCGGGGAACTGTTAAGTTCCCCGGGCCGGCGGGCCCGGGAAAAAAAAAATCCCGGCCCGGGTAGGGTTCCGCGGTAGAGCTTGCCCCGGGGGCCCCCTAACGCGGGGCCCCTTTAGAAAACTGCTACCCCCCCGGGGGTTTTATTACCCCCCTGGGGGTTTTGGGTAAGTGTAGGGTATTTTTAAGTTTTTGATTTTTTAAATTTGTTATATATTAAAATTATGGGTTTAAAGGTCAAGTTTTTTTCTATTTTCTTTTTTTTTTTTTTTCTAATTATGATAAAAAAAATACGGAAAATTTTATCTATCGTCCCCAAATTTTTGGGGGTTTTTAAATATTTGATTTATCAGGGGCCTTTGCACCCTTTATATTGCCGCCCCATTAGGTGGGGTTTTTGGGGCCGAAACCGGGGAGAGGGGGGGGCGGCGTTTAGGAATGGGAGGGGGGTTCTGAGACTAGAGTTCCTTTTTATTTGTTTTAACCCTTTTTTCCCTTTTCCCCTTCCCTCCCTTTTTTTTTTTTTTTTTTTTTTTTTTTCTTTATCCTTTTTTTTTCCCCTTTTTCCCCCCCTTTTGAAAAAATTTAAAAATTTCAATTCAAATCGCCCAAAAGGGTCTAAACGCTCCAAACATTCCCCGTCAACACTCCCGTTTGGTTTGGGGGAAACCCGCTTTTCTTTGGGGCCCTCTTTGTGTAAAAAAAATCCCCCTAAAATTTTTCCGGGTTTTTTGATTTGGTCCCCAGTTGGTGGGAAAACCCTTTTTTTTATGCAATTTTGTTCCCTTAAAGTTGGTTTTTTTGATGTCCTATTTACTCCATTTGCCATGTTAGTGTCAATTTTTTGAAAAACCCCAAAAAAATGAATTGAAAAAAAATACTGGTTTAATTTTTTTGTGAGGGTTTCCAGTCCTTAAATTTTTTTTGGGAGTGTTGTTTTTTTTTTCCTTTTCGATGTAGTTGATGCAAAGGTTTTTTGGTTACCTTGGGAACAAAAAAAAGGTAATATTGCACCTTGCGGAACACGGATCCAAACTAGTTGAAGGGAGCAAGAACTATGGGGATTAGAAAAAAATTGCAACGGGTCCCCAAACTTCCAAAGCCAAAAAAAAACAATTTAAATTGGGGCAAACGGTTTGGGCCAAAAATGTTTTTGGTGGGAAATAACCTCATTTAATTTTTCTCCTAATCAAATTTAAAAGCAAATTTTTAAAACACGCTAAATTTTAAACTGCCCAAAAATAAAAATTAAAAATTTATATAATTTTTAAAACCCCCCAAAGCCCTTGCTAATCCGAAATTTTTGATAATTTCAGCACACCAATGTTTTAAGGGCTACAGAATTTTAAATAGTGAACATCTGCATTCATATCATCAGGGAAGTTAGCCATTAGACATTTTTCAAACTCTCAAGGTCGTTTCATTAAGAAACCCCAAATCCCCTTTCCCCCCATTCTGGGGATAACAAAAAGTCCTGCACATAACATCATGTTCGCAATTAAATTTGGAGGTATACGGGGGTTTTTACAGCTAATAAGGCTTTTATGAACTTTAGAACACCCAATTATGATTTTAGACTATTAAAAACCAGACAAAGCTTTTATAAACCCCCTTTTTAGATTTCCCCTCGGGACTGTCCCCTTGCTTTCCCCCATATTCAACCCTATTTCTTTTGCCAAAAGTCAAACAACGGAGTACAGGCAAATTTTAAATTTTTTTGAGCGGTTCTTGGCTTAAAAAATTTTTTGGCAACACCATTTTGCAAAATTTTTGAAACTTTTTTCGCATTCAACAGTTTAAAAAAGGCCCATAAAAGGGGGCACACTTTTCCCAATTTATTTTGGGAAAATATAAATCCAGCTCATAAAAAAGGCCCTGTAATGGGGGAATTTTTTTTAGCTTGCACCTTTTTTGATAGTAAACCAATTTAACCCAAAAAAAAACTTTTTCAGCACTTTTCCCTTTTCAAATTACCAGGACTTGTGAGGCTTTCGGGGGGTAAACCCACCCTTCCCAAAGTATTTAATACCCAAAAGGAAAATAGTCCCCAATTTTTGGCAAAAAATTTAAGGTTCTTTTAACTTTTTTTACTTTAGGCAGTCTAAACAGGCCACATTTTTTTAAAAAAACTTTCAATTCAATCACAAAAAAATTTAATTTTTTATTTTTGGGAAAGCCCTTTTAAAAAAAGGCAACCCCTTATGTTTTTTTTTTTTTTTTTTTTACTTTTTCACAAACCAAAAAAAATACCAAACTATTTAAAAACAGTCTATTTTAAAATAGTTTGCACCATTTTCTCCAACAAACTTTATTTTTAAAAAGGGCCTGTGACCCTTTCCCACACTTCTGTTTTATAAATACTTGTATTCCCCCTAAAAGAAGAATTCTGCCCCATTTTTCCATTAAGTCTTATATTGTGGAAATGTTCCCAAAAACCCCAAAACATTTTTACCAATCGTCAATGGGTGTTACCAATTGGGGGGTGTCCCTGCAAAATACACATCCAATCAGGAGAAGCCCAAGGGTGCAAACATCCCCCTTTGAAACTAAACGGTCACCCCATCTGACAGATTCTTAATACATTTTAGAAAGAACAACAAAAACAGCCAACACAGAGTAAAAAAAGATGCGCAGAATGTCATTTCACAGGGACATTTAATAAAACAGACCTTCAGGAATCTTACATACCCAAAACTCATTTTTAGTAATTTAAAAGGAGTCTGAAATTGCTTTTTTTTCCCGAAAATTAAAAAAATTAATTTTTTTTTTAAAATATTTTTTTTAAATTAAAAAATAATACCAAATTTTATTAGTATTTAAATTATTAATAATATATATATATAATATAATCCAAAATTTAAAAAATATAAACAACATAACCACCAACAGCACACACAATTTGAGGCCCCTAGCACCACCCCGTGGGGGGGGTCAAAAAAATTTTCCCCCAAAAAACACTTTTTGGGGTCAACTTTTTCGGGATATCCTGTTTAATGACCAAATGTCTAGGGAAAAATACCCATAATACAAAACAAGAAGTAAAATACATAAGGGCAGAAAAGAAAACATGGAGGCAACATCTCAAGGATCCATCATCTGAAGGTTAATAAACACTGTCCTCCAAGTGCCCTGAGCATAAGAGGGGACTTTAGGACAAAAAAAATTATTTTGGGGATCTCTGAGGGAAAATTACAGCATTGCATACATGCTGACTTCACTGACCCTTAAAGAAGTTTCCATCACAGAGACTTTTTGATAAAACCCAGATTCATTTGGGGGAAAAAACCCTTTTCAATTCCAGGCCAAAAAAAAAGAAAACCTATTTTTATATTTTCCTATTACAGAATTTTTTACATTAACTGAAGTTTCAATGCAAGAATGCAAAACCATTTATCCTGTAACAAACTTTCAAATGTGACCCCTTTTCTCAGCAACGTCCAAGCATAAAGTAAACACACGAATTTGATTTTTCCCATCAAGACATGAAGCTTTTTTTTAAAACCCCAAAATTTAAGAGGACATGGTCAAACTAAGACTATTTTTCCCCAGAAACTGCCTACCTACGGATTCACACATGTAGACAAATTGTTGGTACCCTTTATTAAAGCAAGAAAAACCACAAA
>JAODAL010043305.1:0-33966 GCA_025379985.1 Phyllomedusa bahiana | reverse complement strand
TTTTAAAGGGGTAATTACCAAAAAATTTGGGGGGGAAAATTATTTTATATATACATTACCATTTTTAATTAACAATAATTTTTTTAAAAAACAATATTATCCCGGTGAAAACTTCACAATAAGCCCTTTTTTGCATACTGTATTATGGGGAAAAAATGGGCGCATTTTGTCCTAGAGGCCTTTTTTTTTGCGGGGGGCGGGGTGCTTGGGTGGCTGGGGGGAGTGTTTACAGGGAGGGGGGCCCAGGTGCTTCAGCTGTATGGGGCCCTGAAATTTCTGTTGGCATGCAAGGTAAAGATAGGGGCGGGGAAATTTAGGAATAAAGGGGGGTGGGTGGAGGGGGGTGTAGAATATTAAAAGAATAGAGAGAAAGGGAAAAAAACGAAAAATTTTAAAAAATTTGCATGTGCCCAAATCCCAGGAGTCGCCCAACAAAATAAATAAACTAAAAATTTTTAAATACAGAAAAAAATATGACTAGTGGGGATAACTGAACATGGAGGGAGAATAGACGTGGGGTTAAACTTGGGGGTTCGTCTATTTAAAAAGGTCGTAAAGCCCGGAAAGGGGGAGGGTTGTCTCTTGTAAAATCCTGTCTGAAGCCAACATGGGGGAAGTATGGGTTTAGGAAATGAACAGGTGGAATCATTAGGGGTAAATATAATGGGGGGAAAAATAACAATTAAAAACTAATAGGGGTTTTGCTTAGGCCCCCAAGTATAACAGAACCCATGGAAGTGTACTCCTCAGACAAATAGATGAGGGGTTATCAGAAGGGTTTTATTATGGGCGCCCTTTAAAAAGAATCTGCACAGGGTGTGCCCCCCTTGCTGAGGGCAGCCAAGCCAGTGACAACCTGCTGTTTCCCGCGCTGGCCCCTTATTCTGTAAGATGCTTAGTTTTCCCGTTTTAAAGCTCAAATCTGCAGTTTTTAGCCCGAAGAGTCATTCGAAGAGTCATTCAAAAGGTCCTTTTTCTTCAACCCCCCCACTGAGGCTAACCCCACCCCCGCAACTGTAAACCTATTAATTTTAATAGGTAAAACATGTGAATCACTCAGTGGGGGGGCTAACACCCGTAATGAAAAAGATTTGAGGGGTAAATGCTCTAAAAAATCCTGATCTTACAGAATAAGGGGGCACGGCATGGGAACAGGGTCTGACACTAGTTGTGCTGCCCTGCAAGGGGGCATAACCTATGTGCAGGTTCCCCTTTAACTTCCAGACATCAAGTGGGGAAATGAAACCCTTCTTCATTAGGAAAAAGATTTTTTTCAAAAACTAAGAAAATTTCCCTTTGCCAAATGGGCAAGAACCGCTGAGGAAAGGCCCTTAAGACTTAATATTGACTATAGACCGACAGGTAAAAAAGGTTTCAGGTTGAGGGGCCCCTGGGAAATAGTGACCTTAATGTAAAACTTCCTTTTATCCTTCAGAGAGTTTTTTGTGGGGGACCAAAAAAACACTGAATTTGGGAAGGCTATTTTTATTTTGTTTAATAAGCCCTAACCGTTTTGAGGGGGACAAGGTATTTAAATATGGCGGGAACAAAAAATTAAATGGATATTTTAAAAAAACATCTTAGGTCAACTGTGAGAGGTACTCCTTTTAAAAAATAAATTTATGGAAATAAAATAATTTAAACGGGAAAAAACCCCCAATGGGGATCAACAGGGGTGTAAAGAGGCAATAAAAAAAAAAAAAAGAAAGCTTTTTCAGTACAAAACAGGAGGGCTGAAGAGGGTAAGAAACTATAAGGAAAAAAAAAAATATGTAAAAAAATGATTAAGAAGCAAACTGGGCAGAAAGACATATTGCCATAGAAAGTAACACTAACCCTAAAATATTTTTAACTATAAAAATTTGTAAAAAGATTAAGACAGAAAGTGTTTTCCCTGAAAAGTACTGCGGGAGGACTGTGAGGCGACGAGAAAAAAGAAAATCAAACAATTTTTTCGCCACGTAATTTTCCCAGGGATGAGGTAAACTCCAAATTAAGTGTTGTTTTGTTAACCCCGGAAAAAAAGTGCGCTCCCCCTTAGGAAACTTAAAATGACAAATCCCCCCGGGGATGGCATCACCCCCCTTTCCTAAGGGATTAAGTGATATCATGATAGGCCCCCTTTTTTTAATATTTATGGACTGTAAAATAAGGGGTATGTCCCGATTGGCGCACAGCAAATGTGGTACCAAATTCAAAAAAAGGGGCAAAAAGTGATCCCGGAAACTATAGGCGGTAAGTTAACCCCTGTTGGGGGGTAAAATGTTTGAAGTTTTCTAAAAGTGCTATCCTGGGGATCTCACTGAAAATAAAAAGTATAAGCCGTTCCGCATGGGTTTTGAAGGACGTCCTGTCAGACTAATTTATAGTTCTATGAGGAAATGGCAGGGATCGGGGTGAGGCATGGATGTCATATATCTAGATTTTTCTAAAAACATTTGTACGGTGCCCCATAAAAGGTTGGTAAGTAAAGAGAATGCTTGACTGGGGGGAAAATGTGTGCAAGTTGGGGAAGCAATGGTCATATAGAAAACAAAGGGTGGTAATTAACGGTGCATCTCAGATTGGGTCCCGTTCTAGTGGGGACCACGGGGTCAGTTTGGGCCCTATTTTTCTTTAACTTTTCATTAACGATTAAACATGGATTGCACAGTAAATATTGATATTTGCAAAGGTACAAGCCTGTAAAGTAATCAAACAATAGAGGGTAATGTGTTTTTCAAAAAGGGTCTGGATAGGGTTTGGGGGCCTGGGCAGAGAGGTGGCAGATGAGGTTTAACACAATAAAAGCAATTTTTGGAAAAAGGGAGGAAAAATTATTCATGTCAAAGGGCAATAAGAGATTTTCCAAATTTTTTATAAACCCCGGATGTTCTAGAACAAGGGGACCCTTTACGTCTTGAGGAACGAAAATTTATACAAAAAATGAAAAGGGTTTTTTTACGGGTTGGAGTGGCTGTGGAACTCTCGTGAGGGAACTTGTATGGTGAAAATTAAAACAAGTTCAAAAAAGGGGTTTTGGTGCTTTTTTAGAGTGAATGAATAACAGGTTTTTGACTGGGTTTTAGGAGGGGTCATTGTCCCGGGTTTTTTGATTGCCAGATTTGGGGTCAGGGGGAAATTGTTTCCCTAAAATGAAGACAATTGGCTTCTACCTCTTTGGTTTTTTTTGCCTTCCTCTGGATCAACACTTTAACACTTTAGCAAAATAGGCTGAACTGGATGGACGTCTTGTCTTTTTTCAGCCTTACAAACTATGTAACTATGTAACAAGCCCCTACTGTTTTGTTTTTGTTTTTTCAAGTCCTCCCTAAAAAAGTTCATAGTTAAAAAGTTATATGTACCCCAAAATGGTGCCATTACAATATAAAACTCTAGAAAAATATGGCTATGTCGACAAAAAAATAAAACAGCTCTTGTAATGCAGTGATGAACAAAATGATAAAAATCACTTGGTCCTTAAAGGGGTTGTCTCACTACAAGGATTACTTTTTATGTTAAAGATCTTTCAAAAACAAGTCACTTTGCAATATATATCCATTAGCAGTGTCCTATCTATTCCTAGATATCCCCTTTTGTATGGGCTGCATCAGCTCCTCAGGTCGCTATAGCTACAGACCTGTTCAATCTCTCCCGAAAGACTGCCAACACTGGTTGCTATAACTACAGACCTGGTGTCCTCAGCAGACCAGTAGTAGCCAGTAAAGCCAATAAACACGCCCCTGAATTCAAACATGAAACTGAGAAAACAGGACTGAGGTCAGATGAATCGTTGTAGTGAGAAAACTAATGTCATGGCGCCTTCGGGCGCCGCTACCCCTGCGGCCGTTTCCCTGCCTGCCAGGGCCGCGGCGCGGGCATCGCGGTCACCCGCGGCCACCCTCGTCCCCACGCCGGCTCGCTTACCTGGCCCCGCTCCGGGTGAACGGCGCTCCTGTCTGTCCCCCGTCGTGCGCAAGCGCGCCCCCTAGCGCCCGAGGCTGGTTTAAATTTAAATGGCCAGTGTCCGGTAATTTTGGTTATTGCCGGGCGTGGTCCTATATAATGTATCCGCTTCCGGCACTGTTGCCAGATTGTTGGTGTGCTTAGTGAGAGTTTGGAGTGTCCTTTTGTCCGTATTGCTTATCCGTGTTACCAGTCCGTTCCGCTACGTTTCCTGACCTTGCTTTTTGCCGCCTGCCCTGACCGTCTGTCCGTCTCTGACCAGAACCTCTGCCGCCTGCCCTGCCCTTTCCCTTGCCTGTTCCTGACTACGCCTTTGGATTACGATACTGTACCACGCATGTACCCGGCCGCCACTGCAAGCAAGTCACTCAGGGTTAACGACCTGGTAGCCCTCACGCCGCAGCAAGTCCATCCCGCTTTGCGGGGGGCCCTTGGGAAAACCGGGGGGGCTACTTAGATTCGTTCCCTGGCGTGGCTTAACTGCCATCGCTTGCGGTGGTCCAGCGGATCCACCGAACCGTCACAGTACAATCTGGCCATGGATTCCGCCAGGGTACCTCTGCCCGAACCCCGGGACTTACGATGGCCGTCGCCCAGCAGAGTCAGCGCATCGACCACTCGCAGCCATGATGCAGAACCCTTTGCGGCTCGCTACCTCCGCCTGCCCCGCTGCCGTCTCACCTGCACCAGTTGCTCCTGCAGCCCGGCTCCCCCTGCTCTTGCACCGGGACCTTCTCTGCATCTGCCGCTCCCCGCTCGCTATAAATGGAGACCCCAAGAAGTGCAGAGGTTTCAACAGTCAGTGTTCTATACACATCGAGATGCTGGGAACATCAATTTCCCACAGAGCGGGCTAAAGTCGCCTTCATTATTAGCCTCCTAACGGGGCGAAGCTCTGGCCTGGGCCACTCCGCTGTGGACCGAGGAGATTCCGCTAACGGTTTAGCCTGCAACCCTTTCTCCGGGGGTTCCGGACTGTCTTTGAGGAACCCGGTCGCACCTCCTCAGCTGCCGCAGCACTGCTCCGCCTCCGTCAGGGCGACTCCACTGTGGGACAACTACTCTTTTGCATTTTTCCGCCCCTAGCCTCGGAACTAGACTGGAACAACGAGCTCTGGTGGCTACTTTCTGGCAAGGCCTTTCGGGAGTTTTAAAAGGACGAGCTCGCGGTCCGAACCTGCCTACCTCTTTGGACAACTGATTCGGTTGGCCACCAGATCGATATCCGTTTTGCCGAAAGACAACAGGAGCTCCGCCTCCAACGCGAGTCCACCCGTCCACGCCGGCTACCGCGGTTAGCCCCCGTCTTCCAACGCCCTCCACTCCTTCCGCCAACGGTTCATGAGGACGAACCCATGCAGGTGGAAAGGGCACATCTGACCCTGGGGAACGTCGCAGGCGACGTCTCAGGCAGTTTGCTTCACTGCGGCGGTTTCCCGTTTCATTTTCCCATTGGGGAGACTGCCGGTGCGCCCGGAGAAACTTTCCGCAACCTAGGGCTCGTAGGAGAGGCAACCCTAGGTGCAGTGCGACCTCTCCCCGTCGAACCATTTCGGTTCTTTGCGGAACCTCGCCGGACAGCCCCTTCCAGACCACCGCCTTCCGGGACCTCGGGGTCCGCCGGAAAACTTTATTAGCCATGCACTGGTGTTCTCATACGGCTTCCAGTGACCTCCCTGCAGAAACCCTTGTTCGTGTCCTCCGTCAGTGGCGAATGCCTAAAGGGATGAAATTCGGTTCTGCACTGCGCCCCTCATCTTGCAGATTGGGGCGTTACATCTGGAATCTATGAAGTTTTTTTGTATTTGCCTCGATCCTCTTCTGAGATTCCTCCTGGGCCCCCCGGTTGAAAAGAGCATGCTCCGACCCTGAATTGGGAACACAGGCGAGATTCTTCGTTGGGGTCCGGCCTGTCACTCACGATGCCTTCGGCAGTCCGCCCGCTCCTTCAGATTGCCGTTACCAAACTACGAAGTCTCTGCCAGGTCTCCCTGCCTCCTTACCAGGACTGCTGATGTTTTCTCCGAAAAACAGGCCGAATCTTTGCCTCCGCACGGCCCATCGATTGCCTATTGATTTTCAGCCTGGAAACTACTCCCCCTCGGGCAGAGTTTACCCGCTTTCCGTCCCGGAGACAAAGGCTATGACCGACTATACGCAAGGGCTTCATACGCAAGTCTTCATCACCTGCGGGAGCCGGATTCTTCTTCGTCGAGAAGAAAGATGGGAAACCCCTTCGGCCCTGTATCGATTACCGTGGCCTGAACAAAATAACAGTCAAGAATCGGTACCCCCTGCCTTTGATCTCCGAGCTTTTTGACCGCCTACGTGGCGCAAAAATCTTTTCTAAATTGGATCTCCGTGGAGCCTACAATCTGATTCGCATTCGAGAGGGTGACGAGTGGAAAACAGCCTTTAACACCCGTGATGGCCATTTCGAATATCTTGTTCATGCCATTTTGGGCTCTGTAACGCTCCGGGGTGTTTTCCAAAACTTTGTGAATGAGTCTTCCGGGACCTTTTTATACGTTTTGTGTTATTGTCTAATCTGGATGACATTCTCATCTATTCTCCAGACCTGGAGACCCACCGTCACCACGTCCGCCAGGTGCTCAGACGTCTCCGGAGTCACCAACTTTATGCCAAGCTGGAGAAGTGTCTGTTTGAACGCACCTCACTGCCCTTTTTAGGGTAAATCGTGTCAGATCAAGGGCTTCAGATTGACCCCACCAAGCTCTCAGCAGTCCTGCAAAAGGCCTCGTCCAGTGGGCCTTCGGGCCCTTCAGCGTTTTGTAGGCTTTGCCAACTATTATAGGCAATTTATTCCTCATTTCTCATCTTTGGTGTGCACCCTTGGTTTGCCCTCCACCAAGAAAGGGTGCCCACCCCAAATCCGGCCTCCCGAGGCTCAAGAGGCGTTTTTAAACGTCTGAAAGCCGCATTTCCTTCCGTTCCCGTTCTCTCTCGTCCGGACCCTCAGCGCCCTTTTGACTTAGAAGTCGAGGCCTCCTCAGTTGGTGCCGGTGCCGTTCTTCTTCAGAAGACCTCCTCGGGAAGTTGCGAACTTGTGGGTTCTTCTCCAAGACCTTCACCCCAGCTGAGCGCAACTACACCATTGGGGACCGGGAACTCCTTGCTATAAAATTGGCCCTAGAAGAATGGCGTCACCTGCTGGAAGGGCTCTCCACCCTATCGAGATATACACGGATCACAAGAACCTTCTCTATCTGCAATCTGCCCAGCACTTGAATCCGCGACAAGCCAGGTTTGGTCGCTTTTCTTCGTCGTTTTAATTTCTTCCTACACTTCCGACCGTCTGAAAAAAACGGCAGGGCTGACGCTCTCTCCAGATCCTCTGATACGGTGGGCTTGGAGCCGCCCCTACAGCACATTATTCCTCCGGAACGGCTTTTGCTGCTTCTCCTGTGAACCTTCTACAGTACCTCCGGGGGAAGACCTACGTCGTCTGGCTTTGCGGCTCAGAACCTTAAATGGGGACATTCGTCCCAAAAATGCGGGCCAATCCTGGGATTCACAAGTCCGTAAACTCATCTCCAGATACTAATGGTGGCCCACTCTCATGCAAGACTTCGGGACTTTGTCTCTGCCTGGGGCCTCTTGTGCTCTAACAAGGTCCCACGCCTTAGACCCGCGGGTCTACTTCTCCCTCTCCCTGTGACTGAGAAGCCGTGGACCCAACTGGCTATGGACATTGTCACTGATCTGCCGGCCTCATCCGGAAACACGGTCATTTGGGGGGTGGGTTTACAGGTTTTCCAAAATGGTCTCATTTTGTGCCCTTGCCCGGGTTACCCTGTCACCCCAGCTAGCCCAGCTCTTCTTCCACATACTTTCGGTACATGGGCTCCCCTCGCACATCACCTCTGATAGGGGAGTCCAGTTTGTGTCTAAGTTCTGGCGGGCCCTGTGTAATCGGTTACGGGGCCAGCTGGACTTTTCTCTTCGTTTCACCCTCAGACCAACGGGCAGGTGGAGAGGGTCAACCAAATCTTAGGCGCTTGTCCCGCGACATTTTGTGTCTGCCCGGCAAGATAATTGGTCTGGGCCTTCTCCCCTGGGCGGAATTCTCTTACAATTCCCTAGACTCGGAGTCTGCTAAAGCCGCCCCCTTTTTTATTGTGTTTGGGTTACATCCCGACCCGCCCCTCCCCCTAGCCGTTTCATGTCACGTTCCTGCCGTGGATGCCCAAGTACGAGACATCAAGTCACTCTGGCAGGTCACTCGTCAGGCCCTGCTTCAGGCTTCCTCTCGTACTAAAGTTCAGCCGATAGGTACCGGAGGGCCTCCCCCTGTATTTAAGCCCGGTTGATAGGGGTTTTGGGTATCGGCTAGATACAATTCGTTTTAAGGTTCCCAAACTACAAGTTTTTGGGCCCTAAATATTTGGGCCCTTTTGTGGTTTCTGGTCAGCTTAACCCGGTCTCCTACAAGCTCCGCTTGCCTCCCACTCTGCGTGTCCCGAACGCCTCCATGTCTCGCTCCTCAAGCCTGTGGTGCTGAATCGCTTCTCCCGTGGATCTGTCTCCTGTGGCCGAATCGGATGACATCTTTGAGGTCAAGGAGGTGCTGGCGCAGAAGACAGTGAGGGGGAAGCGGTTCTTTCTCATAGACGGGTAGGGGTTCGGGCCAGAGGAAACGTTGTGGGAGCCGAAGGCAATCTGTCACCAGATCTCCTGGGTAGGTTCAAAAAAAAAAGAGGGGGAGACTAAGGGGGGGGGGGGTTTCTGTCATGGCGACCGCGGGCGCCGCTGCCCCCGCGGCCGTTTCCTGCCTGTCAGGGCCCCCGTCACGGGCAACGCGGTCACCCGCGGCCACCTCGTCCCCACGGGCCGGCAAGCTTACCTGGGCCCCGCTCCGGTGACGCGCTGCGTCTGTCCCGGCGCGTGCGCATGCGGCCCCCATGCGCGCGCGATGGCTGGGTTTTAAATTTAAAGGGCCAGTTTTTCCCGGTAATTGGGTTATTGCGGCCGCTGGTCCTATATAATGTATCCGCTCCGGCACCTGTTTTTCCAGATTGTTTGGTGTGCTTAGTGAGAGTTTGGAGTGTCCTTTTGTCCGTATTGCTTATCCGTGTACCCGTCCGTTCCGCTACGTTTTCCTGACCTTGCCCGTTTGCCGCCTGCCTGACCGTCTGTCCGTCTCTGGGCCAAAGAACCTCTGCCGCCTGCCCTGACCTTCTGCCTGTTTCCCTGACTACGCCTTTGGATTACGATTCTGTACCACGCAGTACCCGGCCGCCCCCGCAAGCAAGTCACGTCAGGGGTAACACCTGGTAGCCTCACGCGCAGCAAGTCCATCCCCCTTTGCGGCGGGCTCTGGTTTAAAACCGGGGGCTACTTAGATTCCGTTCCCTGGCGTGGCTTAACTACCATCGCTTGCGGTGGTCCAGCAGATCCACCGAACCGTCACAACTATTTTAAGGGGTTAAAAAGTCTTTTCCATTTCAGCAGCTTTCACCACATTGTGCAGTTACATTTATGTGTTTGAAAAGCCAGTGCTAAATCCCCTGATATTAAAATAGGACATACTATGGTTGGTAGTGTGAGAGGGGTCATGGAAGCTTCCAACCACAGAAGTTTTTGACACTGTAGGGCACCCAAATTACTTGGTTCAGGTGCAACCGTTTCCTTCCAACAATCGTTTTGGTTTCTAGCTCACATATCAATGCAGGTTTTCCACAGAAACAACTGTATAGGGTATATGTGGGTATGTTAGGCAGCCACATTTGTTAAGGGTGTATAAACACAGTTGAGTCACATTATTATGACCATTTCCTTCTTTCAATGTTGGCAGCACAGCACTCATGAAGGAATTCACGTGTCATAAACTGGCTTAGTAAGTGTATAGGGTGAGTGGTTGGCTGTCCACAAACATATCCCTTGCTGCTATGATAGGAAAAAGGGGCAATTTATTATAATTGCAAATGGGATGATTATTGGCTTTTGGTCTAGGGCTGGCAGTATTTCTGGAACTGTTAGGGTATGCTCACATGGCGTATTGCGGCACGTACTGTATGCGGCCCAATACGCTGGGTGTTTTAGAAGTACGTGCTGGCCAGTACGTACTTTTAAAACACTAACAGTCCTATTCACATTCACTGTCCCCAGCGCAAAAGTGCCAGGAAGAAGTGACATGGCACGTGTATAAGTGATGTGGAAACTGCGGTGTACCACGTGCCATTGATGTGAGAGGTGAACATCAGTTACGAAAGTGCTCATGGGTAGTCTGACACTCTACAGCAGAGTAGCTCACCACCAAAATGAACCACAGGGTACCTGATATGTGTCTAAAACAACAGATCAGTAAACTCTACAGCCTGTGGGGTTTATGGGGTCTTAGCACCTCTGGCACTGAGGTTGCCTCTGCAGACAACTGATTTGGGGTGAATCCATGCTTGCAGATCACGTACATTCATACATGCTGATTGTCTTTTCTGGGGCTGAAGAAATCTTCTAGCAAGACAAAGTGACATAGCTAAAAATGTCTGCGATTGGTTGGAAGAGCATGATCAAGACTTCCAAGCTTTACCTAGCCGTCTAAATCCCCAGATTTGAACCCATTTGAGCATCTGTGGGACCACCTCAATCAGTGAGTTTGCACTATGGATCCTCCCCCACATACCTCTCAAAAACTTGTGGGACCACCTTGATCGTCATGTTCGGTCTATTGATCCTCCCCCACACACCCTCCAGCATCTGTGGGATGCAGTCGGCATGGCTACAGATACCTGTGAGGACCTGCCAGGACTTTACCCATAGTTGCCAACTTTTGAAAATGAAAAAGCAGGAGATCTTAGTCGCGGCAAAAATTTGCATGGACACGCCCATCTTGTCTGTATGCCACGCCCCTTCAAAAAGCCACACCCACTCCACTTAACTGCATAACGGCTTTGGAAGAAAGCCAGGTAGATGCCCTTATAGCCAGGTAGTAACCCCCCATAAGCAGGTAGTGCCCCTTACAGGCAGGTAGATGCCCCCTTGTAGCCAAGTAGATGCCCCCTCTGTAGCCAGGTAGGTGCCCCCCTTTGTTAGCCAGGTAGGTGCCCCCCTTTTTTAGCCAGGTAGGTGCCCCCATTGTTGCCAGGTAGTGCCCCCATTGTTGCCAGGTAGATGCCCCCTCTGTTGCCAGGTAGATGCCCCCTGTTGCCAGGTAGGTGCCCCCATTGTTTGCCAGGTAGTGCCCCCTCTGTTGCCAGGTAGATGTCCCCTCTGTTGCCAGGTAGATGTCCCCTCTGTTGCCAGGCAGAGCCCCCCATATAGCTAATAAAAAAAAATAATAAAATCCACTCACCTCACCAGGCTCCTGCAGCTCCGGACACCTCCCGGCCGATCTCCTCAGCGGCGCAGGGGGAAGGGAGAGCAGCCGCGCGTCACTCCCCGGCAGCCGCGTGTCCCGCCCCAGCCGCCGCGCGTCACTTCCCCCAGCGCCGCGGACCTGTATGTGCGGCGCCCACCCCGGCGCCGGACATACAGGGGGAGGAGGGAGGAGAGGAACGATCCCTCCTGCCTCCTCCCTGCACAGCGAGACTCCGTCAGGTGAAGCGGGCGCAGCGGCCGCTTCACCCGCTTGTAGGAGCGGCCCGGCCGCGGCCATTTAAAGAGCTCCCGCCACCTGCTGGCGGCGGGAGGAATGCCAACTCCCCCGGGAGGGCGGGAGGGGACCCCAAATAGCGGGACCCCCCCGCCAAAAACGGGAGAGTTGGCATGTATGACTTTACCAAGTCACGTCCTGCCCATCTATCTGCTGTGAAATCCAGAGTCCACCCATCCTATGCACCAATTTTTGAACATAGTAGGTGGAAGCAAAGTCACTCCTGTACATAGTGAATCAGAATATAGCAATGTTTCGGGCTATAAATTGCTGAAGTCCTTTATTAAGCAAAAGGTGTAGGTAGTGGAGGCACGAGGAATAGAAGACGCAGGTTTAAAGTGGGAATAGTGTCCGGCATGAGGTAAATGGTGGTGAGATGCTGAAGACGGCATGGCACCAGTCTAGAAATCTTTGCCAAAACCTATGGGCAACATGTATGAAAACTGTCTAGGTCTAACCCGCACTGTGGTGCCCATAGCACCCAACCCGACCGCCCCGGTCATTTCATATAGTGCTCTGGACAAATGAGAGGGGCGCTCTGATTGGTTGTTATGGGCAACAAAGTGAGTTTTAGACCTAGACAGTTTTCATACTTCTGGTCCTATGCATGTCATGTGGATTTTGGTGCAGATTTAACTGTGGGTCTCATATATGAAAAACATAAATAAGGAATACTGCAGATCAGAAAATCTTCAGGATGTCCAAAATCCACTGTATTTTTTTGTTTTTAACAAGATAAGTGAATGGGTTTGGTTACATCTCATCTATTTGTCATGTTGTACTTTGTTGCGAAATAACACAATGTCCAATGTGTGAAAGCTGCCAAAGGGTTGTATGACTGCTCTGTACAATCCTCAATGTGTACAGAGCCATCTGCATTGAGACAAGGATTCTGCTGCTCTAGGCAAATAAGTCATATAGCCCCCCACCATGGAAAATTCAGCCCACTCTATGCCTCCTTGCGCCTCCTTGTCTACCTGGAATGATGTGGTGTTCTAGGCAGTCACCGACCTTCACCTACTCGTTGCCCCTGCCCTGAGAGCTATACTACAGCACCCACAGACCTCTAGGGGCTCTACTGTACCTGTTTATACCTCAGATCTTACATATAATTTTTTATATATTTGATTCTGTAGAATGAAACATGAAAACAAATTATGTCAGGTTTCATCTTATGCTGAATGATCCTACAACAGGACGACCAAGAGATTTCATTATAGCTGTGTGTGCCTCCATATAACCTCCTGCAGATATCCCTGCTATGTGCATAATTCCTTAATGTTTCACTTAATGAATGCTATACATTGATGTCATAGGCCCCTTTTATTCTTTATGTTTAAATGTGATTATTTAGTCTTCCCACACATTAAACACTTTAGCAGAGAAATAAACTACACATTTCTCTTTTCTTCCAGTTTACCAAGGTAATTCATGGAGAGCAGATACCTAGAACAAGCAGATTTGTGTGTAGGAAGATAAAACTGATGCTAGGAGCACTAAATGTGGTAGAGGATTTGCTCAGAGGTGACTAATGCTATGTACACATTTTACTTCCAATACACTAACCACAGCAAGCTAGTCGCCAAAGCTACTCAGGAGTCAAAATATCTAAGGCCTACAGTAAGCTATAATATTAAGGAGAACCTGTGACAACCCCTGCACTGATTACTGCATGGCTGGGTTTTTGTGACCTAGCAAGGCAGCTACAATGGTGTGACAAGAGAACATGTGGGCCCCTCCACGGTTTAGGGATATGGTCATGAGTGCATTTGCTGCAACACCACATACACTTGTGATCCTTGTATAAGTAACAATCATGGAGCCTGTTCTCTTATAACTCTGTGTTGTGCTGTTCCTCTGTTATTCCTTCTAGAAATGTATTACTGAATCGGTCAGATGGGTTTTACTATTCCGAAGGGCTGTGTCCCTGCCCATACCGACTCTGTCAGCACTGATTGGACAATATCAGACTGTGCAGAGGCAAACGCTCCAATTGGTGACACCCAGATGACAGATTGGTAATACATTTCTAAAAGGAATAACAGAGGAACTACACAACACATTAATCTAAGGAAAGATGATCCAGAATTGTTGTTTCACTGAGAACATGAGTATGTACTATAACAGCCATGTCAGGAACCACCACAGGTAAATTTAAATGAAATTGCTCAGTTTATAGGAGGTGACACTGTGTAGGATTTATATCTGAAGATAAGGTAATCTTATCCCTCCAATTAAAGGGTTTTCCCATCTAACAGTTTTCACTCTGCACAGTCCTCTTCAGACTTCCTGTACAGGCTGTGGGCAGGTCTACAGCTGTGATTAACATGTCAGCTGTGCTAACTCATATTCCTAGCTGAGCCTATTACAGGAACATTACCAGCGGGAGGGTGGGGGTGGGGGGGGGGTGGAGGTGTGGCAAACAATGACACTGTTAACTCCGTAAGGACCCGAAGTTTTTTTTTGTTGACACGTTCGTTTTTCCCTCCTCGCCTTCCCAGAGCCATACATTTTTTATTTTTCCACCTACATAGACATATGAGGGTTTTTATTTTGCTGGACAAGATGTACTTTCTAATGGTGTTATTCACTGTTCTATAGATTAACTGGCAAACCGCAAAAAAATTCCAAGTGGGACAAATTGTAAAAAACATATTTTCACCATGTTTGCAGGAGTTTTGTCTTTACGGCGTTCAATCTTCGGTAAATATAATGTGTTATCTGTATTCTACAGGTTGATACACATCCGACAATACCAAACATGTAGAGTTTCTGTTATGTTTTGGTGCCATAAAAAATTCCAAACATTTTTTTAATTTTTGAAATTTGCGCCGCTGCGCCATTTTGTGCGACCAATAACTTTTTTGTACTAACACCTACGGACATCAGTGAGGGTGCATTTTTTGCGGGCTGAAGTGTACTTTTTAATGCTAACAGTTTTGGAAAAACTAAACGACTTTTTTGAAAACACTTTTATTCCAATTTTTAATGAAAGTAAAAGGACCAAAAAACTTAATTTTGCCGTTTGGGAATTTTTTTCTTCTACGGTGTTCAGCATACGGGATCAATGATTATATATTTTTATAGATCAGACTTTTTTGGACGTGGCGATACCAAATATGTGTAACCTTTTTATTATTTTATTGTTTTTATTTGTAAAATGGGGGAAGGGCAGTGATTTGAACTTTTAATACTTTTTTTTGTACTTTAAAACTTTTTTTTTTTTTACTTTAACATTGAGTCCCCCTATGGTGCTTGACCACTATGGGGCGCGATCGTTAATACAGTCTAATGCGCATTGCATAGACAATGCATTAGACTGTAAAAGATGGCGGTTTCCCTACTTCCAGCCTCCGGCCAGAAGTGGGGCAAACGGGAACATGGCAGCGATCAGAGCCTTCACAAGTCTCCCCGCTGCCATGTCCAGGCATCGGATGCCGATCGCCCTGAAGAATGGTGCTGGGCACCGCTCTTCATTCATTTAGACGCAGCGGCCCGGCGGCTGTGCGGGCTGGTCGCGGAGCGATCTTCCTGCAAAACCCCTTAGGGACCCTGGGAAGTACTCATACATCCAGGGTCTTTAAGGGGTTAAGGCCAGATGTCTGTGAGCCAGCAGATCTATATTTGTCATAAGAAGAAGTTTCTAATGAGATAGAAAAACTTACCTGCTGCCAAATCACACTGTTAGCTGCTGAGTTTCTAGGTTATCTCTGAGAAAATATTGATGCACCTACAAATAAATGAGACCGAAAAGCAAGCTTCATCCTGCTGATAAGACACGGCAGGGAGTGATGAAACCTTTCTGGCCAGAGCTGCAAGAACAGAGAGAGGTGGTTGGTAACTTGTGTAAAGAAGCAGGAGACAAGAACTGTTCTAACTGAAATGAAGCAAAATTGGAACAGCAATGTATTTCTTAATATTGTTTATTTACCTTTATCTACATAGTTAAAGGGAACCTGTCACATAGTTTTTGCCCCCTTGGGGTTTAGAAAAGCTAGTGACAGACCTGTTTTTCCCCCGCGCTGTCTCTTTTCTGTAAGATGTGGGTTTCAGAGATTTAATGTAAATTGACAGTTTTGCTCTTCTGCCGAAATGAGTCCAATTAATTCATGAGAGGGGTTGCCTCATAAAGCTGACAAACCTTTTTTGGTAGGTAGAAACCAGTAAATAAATGGCGGGGGGGGCCCAGGCTGGATAATCTCTGGCGAACGGCTACAAACTGTCAGTTTGAGATTAACCCCTCTGGGACGGTAATAATAATAGGCTTAAATTTTTTCCCTCCTTCCCTTTTCTGAAAGCCAAAATTTTTATTTTTCCACCTAATAGACACGGGGTTTTATTGTATTTTTTATAAGGGTTTATTTTTAATACTATAAAAAATGGGGAACGGCAAAAAATTCTAAGGGGGGGCAAAATGTAAAAAAAAAATCTTGCCCCATGTTCAGTAGGTTTTTTTTAAAGGGAGTTTATTCTTCGGTTGTGTATTCTACAGGTTGATAGCATCCGGCAATACCAAAATGTGGGTTTTTTTTAAAAAATTTCCAAAAACATTTTTTTTTTTTGAAATTTGTGCGTGGTCCCATTTTGGGGAAACCAAAAAATTTTTTTTGTATAAACCTAGGACATAGTGAGGGGGCATTTTTTTGCAGGCTAAAAGCGTATTTTTTTGCTAGCTTTTGAAATGATGCGATTTTTTGATCACTTTTATTCCAATTTTTATGGACGTAAAAATGACCAAAAAACGAAAGTTTGGGTTTGGAATTTTTTTTCTTCTTACGGTGTTCAGCCAGTACGGGATAAATGATTTTATCATTTTTATAGAGCGGACATTTTCGGACGGGCGATACAATTTATGTGTAATGAAACTGCCGGGTGTTAGCTGCAATTAGCTGCTAAAAACCCAGGAAGCTGTGAACGAATCTGCGCGCGAAATCCCGTTTTCAAAGCCTCCTCACGGCGCTATGATTGTCTACTCATACATCCTTGGTCAGTAGGGGTTAAATGCTCTGAAAACTGTTTTACTCTTACAGAATAAGCGGGGACACAGTGCTGGACACAGCATATCTGTCACTAGCTTGTGCTGCTCTCAGCCAGGGAGGCATAAGCTATGCGATAGGTTCCCTTTCAAACTAAATGTGATGGGAGTACCCATTTAATGCTGAATGCCTGGGTAGCCATATTTTTTCTCCAAAGTGGATCAAAGCACACATTCTTGGGCCATGTTCACAATGGTCTAACAAGTGCAGAGCAACCAGGTTGTGTTAGCCCTGCATTACATATTATAAAAGATTTTGTTCTCAATAGATATTGCAGTATCTCTATCTCCGCTAGTCACTTCAAGGCTCGTCCTATCTTATAAATAGTCACAGCAGGCCCCCCTCACATAGTAGTGGTAGCACCAGTGATAAAATATACATAGACCTAAACATCTACTTTTCTTATTGATATGGCATTTAGCATTTGATGCTAAGTATACTATACATTGAAGATCACCTCTGCCTACACAGATGCACACCCGCAAGCACTCTGGAGGTAAATCCTGACTGTCTGCAACATGCCCCATGGAATTAACATGTACCATGAGTTACCAACCTTGTAGTAGAGATATGTAAAAAGATTATGAATATTTGAATCTGGTTTAGCATTAACCAATGGACAACTACAATTCTGCGTCCCATACCTTACTTATTCTACTCTGATATGCAGCTACTGTATGTGCAAAATAATAGCAGTGTGTTTCTAACAAATGAGAGCTCAATCTTCAATAGCATTTATTTTTATATACACAAAGACACTGGGAGTGCGGCACATTCACATCCAAGTGAAAACATAATCGAAATATCAGATTATGAACTGAAAATTAAGAAAATGTAATAATAGGCTGTTAAAAAAAATAGCAGTGTGTCCATTTTCATTATCCATGTAAAAACTTTGAGATTCTTAGTTCACATGTTTTTGATCAAAAAATGCTTAAGCCACCCACAAACTTACAACGTGATTCAGGTCGGTGGTCTACGCTATCTTTACCTCTCAAATAGAGCCAAATTCAGGGCCTCTCATTGGGGTCAAACCGGACCGCCATTTTCCAATGAGATGGAAAATAAAAAACACCAACCTTGCAATGCTGCATCTATAACAGCCTGTGAAGATGGGTGGGGTTCAGGAAACCAAAATGGGAGGCATCTCTTCCTCCCTATATAGATTAATAAAGCAATATATGCCCATTTACAACGTATATGTTCTGCAAAAAAGAAAAAAAAAAAACAATTTCTGAAAAAACACATGTGAACTGGGTGCCACTGGCAGGGGTTGAGGAATATATTATAATTATACTATATATTCACACACGCACTCCTCATTACTGTGACACACTCTTTTCATATTCGCCCGATTATTCACAGTATAAACTAAAATTTGTTCCTAGATTTCACTTTTCTGTAGATCACTGAAACAATATTTAGTCATGGGACCTTTATTTCTAAGACTTGCTTTACATCTTTGTGGCATGGAGTCAATATGTCTGACACCTGAAAACAGGTATTGCAGCCCCGGCAGACCGTACTGCATTCACAGGTCTCATTTTACACTTCCGTTCAAAAAAGTTTGGGGTCACTTAGCATCTTTCCTTATTTTTGAAAGAAAAGCAGTTTTTTTTCAATGAAAGCTAACATTAAATGAATCAGAAATACACCTCTATACAGTGTATTGTGGTAAATGACATATTTAGGTGCAAACGTCTGGGTTGTTAATGGCTAATATCTTCATAGGTGTTTAGAGGACCATTTCCAACAAACCATCAGCAGTGCTTAATGGTACATGTGTTTGCTAAACTGTGTTAGAAGCTACTGGAATATTTGAAACCCATTGAAAATAACCCTTGTGCAAGTATGTTAGCACAGCTGAAAAACAGTTTGTGATTAGAGAAACTATAAAACTGACTTTCCTTTGAGCTAGTGGAGAATCAGGAGCATTAATTTGTTGGTTCGATTAAAACTTTGCAGAATGGCCAGAAAAGAAATTTCACGTGAAACTCAACCGTCTATTCCTGTGCTGAGAGATGAAGGCTATTCCATGCGAGGACAAATTGCAAAGAAACTGAAGATTTCCTACAACGGTGTGCTACTACTCCTTTCAGGAGGGAGAGGCAACAAACAGGCTCTAACCACTGTAGAAAGAGAGTGGGAGGCTCCCGCTGCACAACTGGAGCAATAAGACAAGTGCTTTAGTTTGAGATATCGAGCCTCACAGGTCCTCAAACTGGAGCTTCATTAAATAGTACCTGCAAAAACGCCAGTGTCAACGTCTACGTGAAGAGGCGACTCGGGATGCTGGCTTCAGGGCAGAGTGGCAAAGGAAAAAGCCTTATTGAGAATGGAAATAAAAGGAATCAGATTTAATTATGGGGCTAAAGAAACACAGACATTGGACAGAGGAAGATTGAAAAAAAGTGTTATGGACAGACAATCAAGGTTTGAGTGTTTGGATTAAATAGAAGAACATTTGTGAGATGCAGATACAAACTGAAACCGATGCTGGAAGAGTGCCTGACACCATTTGTCAAGCAGGTGGAGGTAATGTGATGGGCTGTGGTGCTTTGGTGCTGGTAAAGTGGGGAGATTTGTACAGGTAAAATGGGATTTTGAATATGGAAGGGGTATCACTCCATTTGGCAAACGCCATGCCATCCTGTGGACAGCGCTGAATGGAGCCAAATTTCATCTGCAACAGGACAAGTGACCCAAAAAGCCACACCTCCAAAATATACAAGAAATATTTAGGGGAAGAAGCATGGAGCTTGTATTCTTATCTGTAATGGAGTGGACAGCGCGAGTCACCAAGATCTCCAACCCCATTGATATTATTGTGCACAGATCCCCACAAACCCCCGAGAAGCTTGGGAACGTATGGTATGCAAAAGTGCCATCAAGCCATCCCATCTTGTGGGAGGGGCTTCTGGAAGCTTGGGGGTGAAATTTACTCCAGATCGACCTCAGCAAATTAACAGCTGAGAATGCAAAGGCCTGGCAATGCTGTAATTGCTGCAAGGGAGCGACGAAAGCAACAGTTGGAAGTAGAAAATTATTTTTTCATATAACAAATATTATTTCTAACTGGTCAATGTCTGACATATTTTATATTCATTTTGAAATTCATTTGAAAAATAAAAGTATGAGTTTTCAGGGAAAACACAAAATTGTCTGGGTAACCCCAAACTTTTAAACGGTAGTGTACATTTTTAGGTTTTGCATAAAAAAATTTTCATGTCACTTTACAAACTCTGATTGAGGTAGTAGTACTTTACGAGGATTTCTAGCAAATAGTTTGTTTTCACATAAGCACCTTCTGATTGTTGCAGTACTCAGATAACTGCAGATCTTTGATCTCCCTGGAGTTCATCATTAGATGCTTCTTTCCCATTCGTGTTATTCTGTGATTTAGTCAGATGTTAGTATTCCTTTTCCTACCATGTGTTTCTGGTTTTGCCATTTTAAAGCATTGGTGATCTTTTTAGCTGAGCAGCCAATTATTTTCTGCACTTCTTAATGTGTGTTGCCCTCTCCAATCAACTTCTTGATCAAAGTTCTTTCTCCTTTGGTACAATGAAGGGAACGACCGAATTGTACTCACTGAGAATGAACTCTAACCAGCAGGTACAACATTGGCTTTCCTCCTTCATTAAAGGGGTTTTACCACAAAGGCACTTCATGCCTGGTTTGTGATGCTTCAGCTTTCAGTGTGTTCAAAAGTGGTCTTGTATAATTTGTACGAATTGCACATTAAGTGACCCAACAAGCTTGATATCACCATGCCTTTCCCTCTCTGCAGTCAAACAAAGGTCTGTTTATGTAAAAAGCTGTGAGTAGCTACAATGTAGCTGAGTGGTTAGCACTTTTGTCTTTTAGGGTAGAGGTCCTAGATTCAAATCCCCCTGTAGGAACCTAACATGGTGGATTTTTTCTCAATGCACATAGCTGATTGAGGTTTCTTTTTCCTTTTATTTATTTGCACTGTTTGACTAATTATTAAGGAGTACAAAGGACAGGAGTAGAAAAACAGCACCTGGGGTTGAACACTTGCTCAGCAGTGAGTGTCTGTGATTACTAAGCAGGGAAGAGACTGACAGTAGCTGCCTCAGAAGAAAGGTGATGTCTGAGCATGTGTGGCCAGGACTGAGGACCTATCATCCCTGGTCGCGTTCCCTAGAGACGAGCTGTACATTATGGATCACTAAAGGAGCAGCTAAAACAAAATTAGTACAGAATTTTTAATGATTATAAATGGTGAAAATGTTTATTATTTAATTTGCAAGCTTCCCACGTTAACATTACTTTGTGGCATATAAACTTTCTTTGTTGCTTTTGTACTTTAATAACTTTTTATAGTTTTCACATAGGCATATGCCACATCAACACTAATCCGGATACACAGTTCATCTGACCGCTTTCATATGATAAGATTTCCTCTTAAATCAATATACCTTCCAACTTTTAGAGAGGGCAAAGAGGGACACTTCAGGCCATGTCTCCAACCTCACCCAAATAAATGACATTAAACCAGGGACATGCCTCTAACCACACCCAAACAAAGACATCCCAGTAGGACATACCTCTAACCTCCACACTCAACTAAAATGAATCATGCCTCCTCCAGCAGTCCTTTGCCAAGACAAACAACAGGAGTTACTTGGGGTCTTTAAAGATGTATTTATATTAAGTAATGTATTCTTTGTACATAAACCCATTACAAATCGCTGTGAGTCAATATTCAATGATGATACCAACTATATAATGGTCTTTCAGTGACCCATAATAATACCGCTTATTACAGGGGGTAAATATCACCATATTGTTACTGACAAAACCAAGACTAATAAATGATAACATTATACATAGATCAAATTAATACATACCATATTATGACCCATATCCACCACCACACAGTGACTAATAATACCACGTATACCATGACCACATATAACCACAGTAAATGAATAATCCACCAATACCTGACCTCATTCACTACCAATAGTGAATGGAATAATACCTCAACATCTTTACCGTACATATCACCAGTACATAATGACTGAAATACCTCCACACTAATAACCACATATCACAACACATCATAGTGGACCTCAATAATAACCTCAGCACCATGAACCACATATCACTACCACAAAAGTTGACTTAATATTAGCCTCTAGCACATGTCCACATATTACCACCACATGATAAATGAATAATACCTCCACACCAATACCTACACTAACACCACTATATAGTCCTGATAATACCTCCACACATGACCAATACATAACAATATGGAAAATGGAAATAATGAAGACTTAAAGGAACCTGTAACAAGGTTTGCCCCCTTGCTGAGGGCAGCAACAAGCAAGTGTCAGACCTGCTGTTCCCAGCACTGTGCCCCTTATTCTGAAAGAAGCAGCTTTTTTAAGCATTTACCCTCAAATCATATTCTGAGCAGTGTTTTAAACCATCCACCCACCAAAGCGAGCTCCGCCCACTGAAACAGTTTAATCCACATGTTTCTACCTTTTCAAAGTAATAGGTTTTTGGTCAGTTGAGGTGGGCGGGGCTAGCATTCCGATTGGCCGGTTTTGAAAAAAACCTGACCTCTGAAGACTCCTTCGAATACTCATCTGGCTGAAAATTGCAGAATTGCGCATTAAATACACGAAAACCTACAGCATCCTTACAGATAAGGACACAGCACTGGAAAACAGCACGTCAGACACTACCTTGTTTCTGTCCTCAGAGCCAGGGGGCAAAAGACTATGTGACAGGTATCTCTTAACTTTTAAGAATAAATCCACATTTAAAAAACAGTGGAAGCTCTTTAGTCCAAAGACTCCCAAGTTGGCTTTTAAGCAACCTATTAAGCTGCAAGACCACGCACAGACAAGTATCACTAATATCTGGAATCCTTGTTGCATGTACCTCACGTGTAATACAAAAATTTACAACAGGGGAACATAAGCTGACCCCTAAAACACCCTTCAACACTTAAGTCCCTACAAAATCCTATACATCACCCCGGAACCCATCCCAAAACCAACTCCCCGACTGGAAACCTTTCCATAAAAATCTGAACACTGTTACCTCCGAAGAAGGTTAATGAATTGGGTCAACACATGACTATTAGAATTAATACCATAAAAAAACAACTTAAGACAAGCCCTAAATATGAGCTATGATATAAAAAAAGGAAAAACAGTTAGTCCTCGTTCACCCCGGCTTAATCGGACTGCATTATTGCCGACAATTGACGATCGCACCGTCGTCAAATCCGTCCAAAATAAGTCACAGCCTATTTTCCTTGATTTCAATAGAAAATACGGCTCGTCGTTCACACGACGCAAAATGTTGCGTTTCCGTAATTGCCGCCGCGGATTGACGACTGCAATCCGGACGGAAAAACTATTGACATGTCAATTATTTTCCCGACGTATTCACCACCTCAATGATGTGAAGGTGAATCCGTCGGGAAATCAGTTACAATACGCAAATCTTATGGTTGATTCCACAATTATTGCACTTATTTGCACTGATTTTCAACCTGATTTTCAGAACTGAATTTACATCGGAAATCCGTTGTAAATTACGGTTTCTGAAATAAGCCGTGTGAACGAGGCCTTATGAACTAAGGAAAGGAAAAGTTTGGCAACTCTCCTGTGATTCTATTAGAAGGTTACAGAAACTAACCCTTGTCCAACAAGTGATCCCCATTTTCCTAAAACTGGGACCCTCGTGTTTTGCATATCAAGATTAATATTTCCCTTTGGCAGAGGGTTCTCTTTACTATTCTGTGTGTGTTAATATAACATCATTTACTTATTAATTACTGAAAAACCCCAAAAAGAGTGAACCCAAAATTGTCAATTCAGCCCATATTACTATGGCCACATGACCACCTGCAAGCGGATGATGCACTTCCATCCAACCACTCACGCCCCCCCCCACCCCCATACCTACTCTTCATCTGCTGAGTGACCCCCTGTGAAATGAACACACTCAATACTGTTGGAACCTAAAAAGGCCACAGCAGCCGTTTTATTTAACAAAATACAACATAAAAAATTGGCATAATAAAAATATAACATAAACTCTCAAAATATCATAGTATTATGTAACACCAACACACCCCAACATACCACTATATATATATAAAGATATATAAATATATATATGAATAAAATATAATATCTATATATATATATATAATATATGAACATAAATAATAAAATATCTTCCCATAAGAACTGTAAACTTACTCCATGAAACACCACAACCAGATGGGGCACGGGGTCCATGGAAACCAACCAACGACCTGGTGACCAAATCCCCGATAGGGAACCAACCACCATTTAACCCCCATGCCGTACACCGACTGTGCTTCGGGTGTCCTAAAGCCATACAAGATGGCTCACCCATGTTGCTCTGCAGGATTCCAGCCTGCAAGAGGCCCACCACCTTCACCAGGTCATTCACATTCTCCAAACCATGAGGTGAATCATACCCCGAATGACTTCCCTCACCGTATCTCCTCGTCATTTTCCAAGAACCCTCCGCCGCCACTGACTAGCATGGGCCATGAACCCTCATGCATGCGAGGCCCCCACCAGGCCCAGAGCTATCTCAATGCCTTCCTGAAGGCCCAGAGCCCAGAGATCCAAACCAACAGCCGTCAGATGTACCCCATCAGACCACCAAGAGTTGTCCACACCAGATTCCATCTCCAGATGCATAACGAACACCCCGCCATTCCTAGCCACAAAATTTCCCACCGACCTATTTACCTTGACTCTCGCCTTATTCAGCCTTTCCACCGAGCGAGCACCCCTCCAGTGATGCCGAAACACAATGTCGGACCAGACAATAACCATACCTGGGAATGCCCGCCACAATCGCAACAAATCATACTTGATGCTCCGAATCAACTCCCTGGATGTCAGAGACCCTAAATCATTCCCCCCTACATGAAGCACCAAAATGTTTGGAGGCCTATCCAGGGCTGCAAACCGCGTCACCTCCGGGACTACTCCTAACCACCGCATCCCACGCCGTCCAAACCAGCGTACAACGCTCCGTGGAAAGCCCAATTAAAGGGCCGTCAGGCCCGCATGTCCCACTCGCTCGGCACCCCAATGAACGTAAGAATGGCCAAGACCCCAAACCAGGAACGGAGGACGAACCGGGAGAACAAAGAAAAAACAAGCTGACAACAGCAACACAGGGGCAAAAACCCCCAAACCAACCCACCGTAACCCCTTCGCCTTCAAGCCGCCAAAAGTGGCCGGATTACAGCCGATACCTGTCCGACTCCCATCTCCCAATCCTACGGACCACTTCCGCACTGAGGCCCCACCCCACAGCCTCGGTAGCAGCCCCTATCCGGAATGAATGCGGCGCAAAAGCAGCAGGGTCAAGCCCAACCGCCACCAAACACCGCGGAAAACCCGGAAAGGGAAATAAAACTTCCATGGGCAGACCAGGAGGGGCCCCCGTTTTTTCAGCCCTCCGCAAAACCCGAAACTCCTGCCAACACCGCACCGGACACATCGCAGACCCTGGAACGGCCCGCAGGGTCACCCGCCTCCCCCTGCCGGCTTGATCCGTCTTTGACCGATGCAGCCAGAACATAACGCTTTCCCCGAGACCGAAACAATCTCCGTGAAGACCACCCCCCCTTAACCGCTAGGAGAAAACCAACTCCCCCACCCGCAATGCCCCAAAGAATGCTAATGCAAAAGACAGCCTGAAAAGCGCCACCTCGTAACTCGAGCTGGCAACTTCCCCCAACACCCTGCCGAGCCGTTCCAGCAGAGCGAACACCACAGGACGCCGAGAATCCCTTGCCCCCTGGCCTCGCCTATAACCCCGAAGAGCCCAGGACACAACAGAATCCTTAGTCAAATCCCGCAACCGGCGCATTCTAAACCCAAAAGCTAGCCCCGATATAAATCTGGAGACTCTAGACACTGACCACCCGAGCCCCCAAACGCGCCCCAGCCAACACAGCAAAGCCCCAATGTGGTCCTCCTCCGACACAACATCACCCAGGTCCCTGGTCCAATCCAACCACTGCACCCAGGCTGCCTCATACGCAACCCAGGTCCCACCTGACAAGGACGCCCGAATCAGCTGGTCTGCGTCCCGAAGGCCACAGTCCATAGATCACTTCCCCGTATTCTGCTGCCGACGGAGCCAAAGTCTGGAACCGGTCCCACTACAACCAAAAAAGAGAGTCAGCGACAGCATTCTGGACACCAGGGACATGTTCCGCCCTAACCCACAAATTGAGCTCCAGACACCTCAAAACCAACAACCGCAGAAGACGCACTGCTGGCGGCGAAGAGGCCGTCAAGTTGTTAATCGCCAGGACTACACCCAAATTGTCACAAAAGAAGCGAACCTTCCGATCCCAAAAGTATCACCCCCCCAATTCAACTCCAACCACGATAGGGAAAAAATTCCAGGAACGCCAAAATTCCTAAAACC
The DNA here is from genome assembly GCA_025379985.1 of Phyllomedusa bahiana. Taxonomy (NCBI): domain Eukaryota; kingdom Metazoa; phylum Chordata; class Amphibia; order Anura; family Hylidae; genus Phyllomedusa; species Phyllomedusa bahiana. The sequence continues at coordinate 7,887 of JAODAL010043305.1, read as the reverse complement.
GAAGAACCAGCCACCCTCCGGGCCCCGGGGGCCCCACACCCATCGCACCCCCCAAATGCCCCAAAGCCCTCTACCTGCCGCATCCGTGCAGATTTCGATCTCCTGGTTAAACAATTCCCCGTGCAGAATAATTGAACGCCCATTATATGTATCCAAAAAACTGGCCCATACCCTCAAATCCTCTCTGTGTTCACAAGTCAAGCGCACGAAATGATGTGGTTTTGTCACGTCTGAAGTCGCACTGGCCAACCGCTGACAAAACACCCGCCCCATCGGCATAATCCTGCACGCAAAAATTGGGGCTTCCCCAGCAAAGACTGCAGCTCTCTAAGGGGAATCTTGCGCAATCCAACAACCCGGCCAACCTCCAGACGTAAGGATGCCAATTTATCCGCCGGTAACCTGCACTATATCCTTTCGGAATCAATGCATATTTCCAAAAAATTCAAACAAGTACTCGGACCCTCCATCTTATCCGGTGCCAAAGGGACACTGAAACGGTCCGTCACCCAACTCAACGACACCAATAAGGACCCGAACACTGGAGACCCCGCCAGCCCAACAAAGAAGAAATCATCAAAAAAATTAATGATAGAAATAAACCACGAAACATCACGAACCACCCATTCCAAAAATGTGCTAAAAGCCTCAAAATAGGCGCACGATAGCGAGCAGCCCATCGGCAAGCAACGATTCATGAAGAACTTCCCGTCCCAAAAACACCCCAACAATTTCAAAATCTTCATGAACCGGCAAAAGTCGAAAACCCGAATCAATATCCGCCTTGGCCATTAGTGCGGCACGCCCATGACGCCGCAGCAGTGACACAGCCTCGTCGAAGGAAGTATAGACCACGGAACACAGCTCCGGTGCTATGCCATCATTCACAGATTGGCCCTTCGGAAAGGACAAATGGTGAATGAGCCGGAATTTTCCCGGCTTCTTCTAGGAACCACCCCCCCCAAAGGGGGACACCACCAGTCAGGAAAAGGCAGGACTTCAAATGGAGACCCGCCCATTCTCCCCAGCGCCACCTCTTTCGCCAACTTCCCACCACCCTGTCGGATGCTCATGCCGACCTTAGGTTCTTAATAAAAAAGATACAGAGTAACCAGAGGAAGAAATACAAACCCCTCCCCAACCCGCGGACACAGTCCGCCGTTTCCCTATCCAGAAGACGGGCTAGAAAAGGTTCCATCTCGCCCAGTCTCACCGGCGTCACCCCCTTGATGACCCGCACCGGCCCCTGTGCTCCGGCCCTTCTTGAAACAATGGGTGACCGGGTGGGACGGTGCTGCGCAGAAGGAGCACACATGTTTGAATCGGCAGCCGGACCCAAACTTACACTGTCCCCCATTAAACAGCCAGCAAACCCCCCCTTTTGAGCCCCCGGGCTGAGACCCTGCTCCGCTACCGCCCCCGCTCCCTACCTGGCCGGATGAACCGCCCCCCCCCCCCTCCCTAGAAAGGGCTGCCCGAACTTCGTCGGGGCCATAACTTTCAACCAAAGACCAATATCCTTATGGTCCCACCTGATTGAAGGACGAACCGCCTTCCGCTGACGAAACTGTTCGTCATAGCGCAACCACGCCTGTCCCCCATAAGCCCGATGCGCCGCCGCCAATCGCTTCCATGTAGCAAAAAAGGCCTGAACAATTCTCGGGCGCCTTTTCACCGATGACACTCGCCAGTATCGCAAACGCCTGCAACCAGTTGGCAAAAGTCTGCGGAATGAGTCGCCACCGGCGCTTTTCCTCCTCCTCTTTCTTGCTCTCGTCTTTTTTACCCTTATCTAAGTTAAACTTCTCTAAGGGCAGCAGGGAGAAGATCTCCAAGTACTCCTCCTTCCAGATCTTCTCCCTCACTTCCGGCTTCAGATGCGCCCCGTGGGCCATCGAAGCAAACATATACTTCCCCCTTTGCCCTGTCATCCAACCGGACACTCTCCTGCGGGATCTTCTCTGTCTGCACTGAAACCATCACACCCCCGCCCTGCTCCAAAGGAGTCCCCATGGGCTGCGACCCCTCATCCCGAGACACTAATGGAGGGGCCACTGGCAGCACGGCATGTGCCACCTAAGCATCAACCGAGCCCCCCCCCACCGACCCCCCTCTCACGAACCTCAAACCTCGCCAATAAGTCCCGCAACGCTGGCGCTAAACTCCCAGCCTCCACGGGCGAGCCTCCCGCCCCTCACCCGCACTACCAATTAGACCCCCTTGCGACCGAAAAATATTTAAAACCCCCATGACAAAAAACCCAAATAAAAAAACTTACCGGTTTTTGGCCCCACCACCCTAAAACCCGGAACCGGGCCCGCCGTCCCGCAGATACACGCCGCCCTTCAATCTTTCCCAAACCCCCCGGGGGTCAAGGCCAAACAGCACCCAATAAGGGGGGGCCCCGACCGGGCAGGCCCGCGGGGGGGGGGAAGGCACCCCATGCCCGAACTGGGGCAGCCCCCTAAACCCCGGGCGCCCCCCAACCCAGGGGAGATCTCCAACCGCCGTCCTCCCCCCGCCGCCTTTTGGGGGCCCCCCCGACCGCACATCGCCCCGGTAAGGCCACCACCACCCCCGACCGAAACTGGGTTACCTGGAGGAAGCGGCCCATCGAGCCCCCAAATGAGGCCCCGACCCACCCCCTCTTTGCAGAGCCCACCACCTACTTGGGTTTCCCCCCAGGCCCGGGGATACCGAACCCCCCGGGTTGGAGCCCCCCCCAACCCCGACCCGAAGGGTCCCCAGAAGGGCTTTCCCCTGGCGACGGCACCCTGGGGTTTTAATCCGGGGTTTAGCCCTGTGGGGGCGAGCCCGCGCCTGCGGCCACGGCGGGTAAAACCCCCCAAAAGTGCAGGCGTCTCCCGCAGCCCCCGCCCACCCCCCCCTGCCCCCACTTTTAAAGCAGTAATGCGCCGGAATTTTTCCGTTCAGAAGTCATAAATGTGAAGCTTTTGTAAAGGGTTTTATTGTGACGCCTCCAGCCCCCCCCGAACTCAGGCGCATTACAAACAGCCCGGGTGCCCCTGTAATGCACCCGATATTGGAGCCATGGTTTTAAAATAGCGCGAACAGGGGCCGCCAGTTTTTCCCGATTCAAAACGCCATACTACTGGGGCACCCCGTTCATACCTGTGGGCCTAATGAAACTATCCCCCAAAATTATCCCCCACTTAATTTTTCATTCAATCACTCATAAAAAAAATAACCCAAACCCCAAATTTTTTTTTTTCTATTTCCTATCATCGCTGATAAGTAAATGGGGTTTGCAGAGCTTAGACTTCTGGGGGGTGCCCATTCCTCTGTAATTCCTCAAAAAATGTATGAATAAAAAGAAAAACCCGGGTCGGGCCCAAAGACAAGGGTGGACAAAACTCTGTCAACGGGAATATATCCCACCCAGTCTACGTTTTTCCAATCGGGCCGTGTCAGAAATTTTGGGACACCCCTTTTAAAATTTAAAATTTAAACACCCCAATTTTTCAATTTTTTTTAAAACACATTTCCAGGAAAATTTAATTGAAGAGCGAAAATAGTGCAGGATTTAAATTAGTTTTTTGTTATTTATGGGGAAAAAACTGAAAAATTCGGGAGCGGAGAGGGGAAAGGGCCCTCCCCTGTACTTTCCCCCTTTTCTGGTTCAAAAGGGTTCGGGTCGAGGGAATTATGAGGGTAAGCGGAGTTCAGGATTCCAGCCCCCCCCATTTTTTGTGACATCCCAGCTGACGGGTTCCCCTTTTTTAACATCCGCCTTGGCCGGAGATGCTGCGGATGTCATAAAAGATCTGATGACACTCCGCCCAGCTACCATACATAAAGTACATTCAGTTGATTTTTAAAAGAAGGTTTTGGGAAACAAAGGGAACAACCCGGGCTCCTTTTATAAAAGACCGCCCAACCCCTTTTTTACGGGGGCCGAGACAGGTTTCATTCTTCGCGGGTGCCCACCAAAAGACTTTGCAATAGAAAGAGGGGTTTTGTAGGTTCCGGTCCCGCAGCTGTGTTTGGAATAGAGCTGTAGTTCCCCCCCCGCCCCCCCCCCCCCCCTTTTTCTAGGGGCAGTCTCGTAACCCCGGCCGGGAAACAGGGGAAAACCCTCCGACCCTTTTCCGTTTAAATTTCCTTTGATTGCCGCAGCCCCGTTCCACGGCCAAATAAAAAGGGCATTGGCCCGGCTCCACCCGGTGGGGCGACTGCCATAAACCAAGGGAAAGCCCGGGGGAAAGCTGAACATTCAGCCCTGGGGCTACCTGACCCCCTTTTTCCCTGTATAACAACCTGCACCCCAGGCCCCAACTTTTCCTACTGACCCCGAAGGGGAATTTTTGCATACATGAATAAACAAAATAAAATCCCGAAATTTAAAAGAAATGAAACCCCTTTGGGGGCCCTTTTTCCCCAACAGCCTTTTTTTGGGGATCTGTTTTGGACCTTTTTGGACCCTAAAAACCCGACCCAAAAACGCGGGCGGCCACCCAATCCTAAAAAAAATCAAACACTTAATCTAAAAAGCAGTGCGTGTTTGGATGCGTTTTGGGGATGCAGCAGGAACGCACCCAATAGTTTATTATAGCGTCTTTGGGGACCAAAAAATTTAAAACCTTAAATTTTTGGGAAACCCGGATTTTGAAAGACGCATCGGGCGATCACTTTTCGGGAACGTCGATCCCTTTTTTTACTTTTGCGAGCAAAGTAAAAACACATTGCCCATTGTTAGTTCCCTTTTTTAAAGGCCCTTTTTAAAAAAGGACTCAAACACACATCAAAAACCTTTTTTTAACACGGGACCCAAGATCCCCTTTTGAAAAACCCTTAGGGGATTTAAAGTGTAAAAAAAATAAAGTAAAAAATAAATTTATTGTAAATTAAAATTAAAAAAAAAGAAAAAACAAACCCTACAAAAATTAGGAAACAACCCCAAAAACCGAAATAACCTAAAAAATTTCACAAACAGGGTTATTTTAATTTGGAAATTTTAAAATGGTTTAAAAAAAAAAATTAAAAAAAAAAAAATAAATAAAAAAAATTTTTTTTAAAAAAATTTTCGGGCGGGAAATTTTTTGGGGGTAAACAAATACTCCCAAAAACCCCAATTTCCCCCGCATAAAAAATCCTCATAAAAATGCTTCACTTAAAGAAAAATTTAAATAAATTTTTAAAAAAAACTACAAAATTTAGCTTCAATAAGTACTTTTAAGGTTTTCCCGGGGTTAATACTTCTAGGGGTTTCAGCATTTACCTCAGTTTTTAAATCTTCGTTCGATAAAAGAAATTTAAAAAAATTTTTTCCCTTGTTTTTTTCATCCCCCCTTTTCCTCAAGAATTGGGGCACGAGAGAGTGAGGGGATGGAGAAATCAGGAGAGTGTTTTTAAAGGCGGTATTTTGGAGTTTTCGGGTAGGGGTTTTGGGTTTGGGAAAAGTGAAAGTATATACTTTTAAAGTTTATGGCACTATAGGGTCGGCATGGGGGGAAAAAAGGTTGAGCAAAAACCCCCGGGAACAGAGTTTCGTGTTTGGGAAAAATTGTTTAAATTTCCTGAAAATTAATAAGTAAACAGGTAAGCTTGTGGGGACAAAACACATTGCCCGGAATAAATGCAGTAAAATTTGCTTGAACCCGTATTTAGGCACATTTTGGCCCGGAAACAATTTCTGCTGCAAAAAACCAAATAAAAAAAGGTGTCCCTTTCTATCTGACTGGGCTAAATAAAATTACAATTTAAAAAAGGGTTTACAGGGGGGTTTTGGTTATGGGGGAATAGATGTAGGTACAAGGTGAAGAGGGGTTTGGGGTGCTTTTAGTTTAAATTTCGGGTCCTCTTGTAAAGGGGTTTATACTTTTTCTTTTAAAAGGGGGGGGAAAAAGGCGAAAATTAAAACTAGAACACCCGGGAAAAGGGAACGGGGGGGGGGGAAAAAGAGGAGGAGGAGGAAAAAAAAGGGTGGAAAGGTGGAGCGAAAAACATCTGGAGGATAAGGAGGAAGGGGAAAGCATAAATACTTGAGGAGGGGGGAAAGGGTGGTGGGGGAAGGCGAGTGTAAACATCTGGAAGAGGAAGAGGTGGTGGGGGGAAAGGGAGAGTGTAAACATCTGGAAGAGGAGAAAGGGGACGTAAAAATCTAGAAAGGAGGGGGAGGGGAAAGGGGCATAAACAACTGGGGGGAAGAGGGGGTGAAAAGGGGTGGAGTATAAACATCTGAAGGGGAAAGGGGGGGGGGGAAAATTGGGGCGTTTAACATCTAAGGGAAGTAGAGGGGGAAACATGTTGGAGGGGAGGGTGAAGAAAGAGGAGGAACTCTGGGGGAGGGGGCAAAAGTGGAAGAAGAAAACGAGAAAAATCTGGAGGAAAATTTAAGGGTATAAAATCGAACGAGGCGGGTCTGCAGAGAAATATAAAGGAACTATTCCCGGGTTACATGTATTTAAATTATTAAACAGAAATTTAAGGGGAAATTTTCTGTAAAAACCCCATATATATATTGAAAGAAATTTGGGGGCATTTTTGGTTTGTAAGAATTTCTAATTCCCGTAAAAACAATACCTTTATTTTTTTTCCCTCAGGGGGATGAAAGTTTTGTATTGGCCCAGGCCACTAAAAACGGTAAAATTTTTAGAATACACCTAAATTTTTTTTTGGGGAATTTTAAAGGTATTACATCTCTGGGAGGTTTTTAAAAGGGGTAATTCCCAATTGTGAGTTTTTATAAGTCCTTAATAATTTAACCCTTTTTTTGGCCTTAAGGGTTGTCCCATCACAGACATTGATGACATAAACAATTTTGATATGAAACCCAAACTCAGAAGGTTTTTGGAAACCTATCTCTGGAAACCTTTCACTCTTCCCCCAGAATAGGGTCCCGAAACTTCTCATTCTGAACAAGAAGTGGGCCATTTCCCAGTGGGAGCCCCTAAACCCCTTAATTTAATAGGATTTCTAAGGAAAAAAAGGGCCCCCAAAGAAACCGCTTTTTGGAAAACCCCGAACCCCATTGAAAAGAATGGAGAGTGACCCTCAAACCGGGCCACTTCTCTGTTCATAAAAGGGGGTTTTTTGGTGCCCGTTCCCGGAGAAAAACGTGGGGTTCCAAGGAAAATGGGGTTTATTATGAACACACCGTATTTCGGAGAGATATTATATGGGGTTTGGGGGTTTTTAAACTGATATAATTTAAATCCTTTTACTGTGATCCAGTAGTTTTTATAAAATCCAATTTTACAAGCCTTTTTTACCTTAAAAGGGAAACAAGGGTCTGGTTTCCAAATCTGGGGTTTGGAGGTTTTTTTTTAAACTTCTTTTCCCCAGATTCCGCCAAAATAGCAGGGAAAAGGTAGCACACAAGCCTGCAATTTTTTTCCCTTTTTTTTAAACCCCTTAACCCCCCCCGGGGCCAGTTTTTGGGCCCCCCTTTTTGAAAAGAGCCCCTTTTTGAAAAAACTTTCCCTGTGGGCCAAAATTAATTTAGAATAACTTTTTAAAACTTTAAAACCCATCCATGTATTCAGAGATTGTTTTCCCCGTGACACAAAAAGGGGCTATAAAAATAAGGGAAGAAATTTTGGCCCCAAAAAAATTGTTTTTTTGTGAAAAAAATCAAATTAAACGTGAAAAATGTAAAAATTTACCAATTTTTAAACTTCAAAAAATTTCTTCATGTAAACAGATAGGTTTTTTCCACTTTAAAATAATTTATAACTTAATCTACCAATGTCGTGTAGTTTGGGCAACAATTTTTTTTTAAAGACTTTTTTTTTTTTAAAACAATTTGGGGGTTAAAAAATTTAGAAATTTTTTTTCAAAATTTTTAAGAAAATTTGCAATATTTCATTTTTTTTTGGGGCCAGTCCCAGTTTAAAAGGACTTTTTATTACCTGTTAAAGTTAGAAA
>JAODAL010043304.1:0-33968 GCA_025379985.1 Phyllomedusa bahiana | reverse complement strand
ACCCCGGGCTTTCCCCCGACCCAAACTTCCCTATCAGTACAGTGAGAGGAGTGTGAGCTCCCCCGGCGCGCTCGGTCTTATATAGTGCGGTGACGTCACAGAATCCCGCCGGTCTCTGATTGGCTTCATCTCTGCACATGTCATGCAGGCTATGCCCTTCTTCCTCCCAGAGTGCTTTGCCCCATGTAGCGCCATGTGTCTCGCAGCCATTTTATCAATAAAAAGCACACTTCGTTCACCAGAAGTACCCCAAAGTTCGACTTCGGTCCGAACCGAATTTTTTCCTGAAATTCTAACCGAATTCCACTTCGTTAGAATCAATTCGCCCATCTCTAATAATAAGTATATAACAGCAGACAAAGCGGCATGACGAGCTCACCAGTGCTATAACCAGTGGGATGTATAGGTGCACGGTTGAAACCTGGGAGCCGCTAGTGTAGAATATGCCGCCAAATCATAGCGGACCTTCATCCACACAATAGAAAGCCGGTAAGCATGGAGATAAAATCCAATGCTTCATTGACTTAGAGCTTGTGATAGGTAAAACAGCTGATGTGTTTAGACTTAGGGGAAAGGTCACCCTGAAATGCGTCAGCTGTTTTACCTCTCACAAGCTGTAATTCAACAAAGCATTGGATTTTATCTCCATGGGTACCGGCTTTCCATCGTGTGGATGAAGGTCCGTTATGATTTGGCTGTATCGTAATATGTAGTTAGAGCTTTCAATTTGCACCCAGTGCCCAGTGGTATTTTAGTCTACACCAGTTTCATCAACTGGCACAAAACCGATTGTACACCGCATGGGGGTGAGGGATAAAAGTATTAATACATTTCTCCCAATGCTATATTTTCCTGGAACAGCTGCAGTTGCGTGGGTGGCTGTTCCCACGTTCCAGGTCCAGGTTTTTCCAGGTCTATAAAAAGCCTGCTTCTACAGGTGTTGGGGGGTGTGGTCTGCTAGCTAGCAGTGGAGCAGCTGACAAGAGGCTTTAGCCCTGGAGGCTTGGGAGAAGCCTGAAAGAGGAGAGTTTGGTGGTGGTGTTGGATGTTAGACCCAGACTGCGTTAGAGAGGGACTCTCAAGAGTTGCAGTTAGAGGCCAGACGGCCGAGGGTTTCTTTGGTTTCTTTTGTATGTTTTTTTTTCTGTGTACTGCTGTACGTTTATGCTGTTGGTCATAACCTGCTGGGCAAATAAAGGTGACTGATGTCAGGGAGAGAATACCGTGTGATCTAAGTGATGTTGGTGTGCCATCCTGCTTACCAAAAGTGGCGATCCTGTGAGCTAATACATATACAGTATATGTATGTATAAATATCAAATTATTAGCTGACACTTTCATTTACATGGCACCTATTGATAACTATGGATAATTAGTAATTGACGGTATTGTAACATGCTAGCTATTGCTACAGTATATCCTGTTATAATACTGCACAGATGACAGAAAGTGACCATAAACTAAGGGCCTGTCTACACAACAAGGATTTACAGTCAGTTTTTATGACTGATTTTGGATTTGAAATCATTTTGATAACCAAGTGTAAGCCATCCCCATATCCGTCAAAATTCACCCAAAGAAACGTGACAAAAAACGATTGTAAGATACAGCAGGATTCTGTTATAGGATTTGACCGGTATTTTACAACTGCCGTGTGAACATACCCAAAGGGTTTATCCCCATGGCACTGGTTTTCAGTTGGATTTACATATGGTTTTCAAGATTTGAAAACCGTCTGTACATGAACTGTCAATCTTTTACATAGACTTAAATAGAAAATCTGTGCAGTAGTTCACACTGTGCGATTTTTGTACCGGATGTTTTTTTAACACTGCTGGTGTAACGAAAAACTTCGGGCAGAACCTGAACAGTTCCAAGTGAAGGGGTATGGCTTGAATTGGCAAACCATTACATGGCCAAAAAAATGACAACATTTTGTCATTGCCGTGTGAACTCACATTAAGGCTATGTCCACACGGCTTAAACTGGGACCCCGTATTTTGCGCCGTACTGCGCTAAATACGGGGTGAAATACGTCCCAGTCATTACAGTAATCCACAGTTCTCATAGAGAATTTTGGATTATGTCTTCTCTCCCCGCTCGCACAACACGACGAGCAGAGAGATAAGTGACATGTCAATTACTAGCGGCGAATACGCCGTGAGCAATGAATGTCTATGGGGCCGTCCAGCTGCCGCCCCGCGGGCGATCGCGCGAGCTCCCGAACTCCGGCGTAATTACACCGTGTGAACAAGGCCTTACAGTTCTGGAGCCTCAACAGAGAAACGGTAACACCCAAATTTTAATTTATTCATACATTTCTAGGAGGAGTAATAGAGGATTGGCTCAAAATGCTCCAGAGTGGGTATTTCATGGAGAATATTAGTTAATACTAAAACAAACATGTCAATAGAGCATGACTCAACAGACAGCAGTTTGATATATAATAAACCATCCCAGAAAGTGACCATGAGACTCTTGTTTCCAACTTTCTCTCCAAGGAGTAGGACAGTGAATGAGTATGAGATGTTGGGTGAACTCTGATCTTTGGATAATCAATCATTTGACACCTCAATCCCTTCATGTGTTACAAAGGAAGGCAGAGAGGGAGCATTTTTCTTTAAATCCAGGTCATTTATTCATCTCTTATTATTATTGATTGTCTTTCTTAAGCTTTTAATTTTATTCTGTTACATTTAAAGTCATTTTGTAATAAACAGAAAATGGATCTGTTTAACAATAGGTCTGTGCAGTCTCCTCAGTCAATAAAGGCCACTATGTGATTTCTCTTGGGTGCCTGATGCAGTAAAGCGGTTAAATGGATCATTCTTCCATTATTTCAGTTTATCTATGTACATCAAGAGTCTGAGTTCTCAGAAATTGGAGCTGGAAACTGCAGATTGACAGCACTAGTGTCTAAAATCGCTTCAGGGAAACCATGCAACGTAATGCACTGAACATTTGCATTCTATTTGTTACTTCTTAGCAAAGTCCCAGAGGCACGGTGACACTCATGGGATCTGTAATTGTTACTACAGTGTTTTCTCCTAAAAGTTATGTGAATTGCATTTCCTTCTCCACTAGATCTGATTATTTTTTCAGCGGCCAACCTATAAAGGATTTTCTCACCCTATATTACGGAGCCACAGGTAGATTCAGACTCACTCTTCCGGGTTAGGCTGTGGAGGGGTTGTATAGCAGTGATTAGCATATGAGGTTTGTATTCCGACCTCTTCTAATTGCAGTGATGTGATTGCAGGAGATTTAGGGCGACATGTATGAACGGAGCCTCGTTCATACATTTTTAAATCTCCCGCACGCCACTTCTGGGCGCATTACATAGCGCCTGCGGGAGGCGGGGCGCACCTGAACCATAGCGAAGCTACATATTTATAGCTTCGCTATGGCATTTCTAGGTGCATTACAGCTGGAACAGATATACCACTTTCTGATGACGGACTTCCGGTTTCAGTGATTATAACGATCGTATCATGTCACATCCTTGTCCATGCTAATCTGCATTTAATATTACTCATTTAATATTACTCATGTAATGGAGGCATTGTTATATTTTGATTTGCATGGATTGCGCCGCTGTTAATGTTTGCCGCACCCACTTCCTGTTGTTTGTGTATTTATATCCTGCCTGCCTGACTCCGCGTATCCCCCTTGAGGACGCGTCAGTGAAACGCGCGTCGGGGTAGCACGAAGGTCTAGTTGTCACTGTTCAGCATCTTTACATTAGATCCTCCTTCACAGTTTAGTAGCATTTTGATTTTGCATGCATACATCATTATATACACATTTTGTATACTATACAGGAAGCAGGTTATCTACCTTTTTGCATATGTATTTTTACATTTCCATTTTTATGTGACCCTAGACCTTGTTGTTTTTTAGTCTTTTTTATCTGGGTGATGGTTGTCATGGTACATTATGTTTGTGATGTTATTTTGTAATTCTTGTAAATTTTGAATAAAGCTTTGTACATTTCTTATGGGTTTCCTTCGTTTTTGGGTTTTGTTATTGTTATAGTGGGTTACCCTGGCATTTTTCTTTGGTTGCAATTCTGTTACATTACCCTGGCTATTTTTATGTTTGTAGGCTAGTCTAACACATCATGAGAAAGAGCAGGTAATGTATTATTTGTCAGAGAGGATACTGGTATTACATGCAGAGACATCCAAGTAAAAAATGGTAGTGCTTGTAAACATGGTATGTAAAAACACAAAAAGAAAAACTAATTGAATAGCACTCTAAAGGTGTACCTATAGGGAATGCAGACATAAGAGTCACACAAGTGTCTGGGGGGTCTCAAAGACACATAAGAAAACTCCATATTATAAATGACACATACTATACAGGAACACACGGCCTGTCTGCAGCCCCGGAGGCTGTCATCTATGGTCTCTGAGGCACCAGAGATTCCGAGACATCCTCGAGATAGCAGACCGAAGGAGCAGTGTGCCAGTCTCAGCCATTAAACCCTTTAATTGCTGTGGTAAATAGAAACCACAGCATGTAAATAATTTGAAAGAGGGAGGGGTGTCTGTGTGCACTATTGGCACTGCCGTGTGATTGAAGGCTGTCAATGTTAGGACAACCAGAGGCCTATTGATGGTCTCCATTCTGTCTGTGACATAAGCCTACCAAGCCCTGCACAGAGGTAGGGCTTGACTAATTTACAGACAGCTGGCCAAATACATTGCAGAACCGTCATGTACTTCAACGTATTATAACAGTGATCAAGCAATTGCTTGGGATAGCTTAAATAAAATGTAAGAAAAATAAATAAACAAAATTAATAATAATCAATAATTTTACATTGTATTAAACTTGAAAGGGTGCAGCCCCTTTACATGACCGAGTTTGAGATCCCTGCTGTAATAGTATAGACCTATTATGGATTCTGAACTGGCACCCAGGAGCTTAAAGGGGTTTTCTCACCAGGCAGTTTCACAGAGTCACATGCAGCTTCTGACTCGCACTTTCTGATCAGGCTGTGGGTGGATCTACAGCAGTGATCGGCAAATCAGCCATACTATTCCTAGCTGACTGCAAGACATGTAAAATCTGTAGTGCACAAGATTACAGAGCTCCCAGGGGTGAAACTATGTCCTTATCTTAAACAAAGCTTCGTTCCTAGCAATTATGCACAGGCGGGAATGAGTTAACATGGACAGACAGCAGCTTTCAGGTAATCAGAAAAGCGAGAGGAGAGAGAGATGGTCGATAACTAAGAGAAACTTGTGTGCACTCAGAAGAGATAAAAATCTCTCTTTTCTCCTAAACAAAGCAAAATAAAAATGAATGTACTGTACACAGGGCCGCCGTTAGGCAGTACAACCAATACTGCTCTATGGGGTCCAGCCAATCTGTGAAGCTTCCTGTCCTCGGCCCCAACCTGGGGTGACGATGGTTGTGGACCGGGAGATGAGTGGGGCTCTGTTGGGTTGGCTGGGGATGGGGAGGTAGGGGGCAGAGTAGGGGGGGTTGGGTCGGCTTGGGGCGGAGCTGGGAATGGAGTGGGGGAGGGGGGGGCAGATACTCCAGCTGTATGGGGCCCCAAAATTTCTGATGGAGGCCCTGACTGTACTTGCTAATAGTCTTCATTTACATTTCCCTATCAGTGATTTCCTGTAGAGGGAAGGCATTTTAAAGAAGACCTGTGACCGTTTCTGATGTCTTTTCTTATCATTAGATCCTAGTGTTTCCAGTGAAGTAACAGTTCTGGAGCATTTTCTGTTATAACTCTGTGTTGTGCTATTCTCCTAATATTCCTTCTAAATGTATTACTGAATCAGTCAAATGGGAGGTGTGTCCCTGCACAGTTTGATATTGTAAAATTAGTGTTGGCATATGGGCTGTATATGCCAAAATACTTGTTGTTTTTAAATGATTAGAGGAACTCAATGTCACACAGATATTTTCCAGTCTGTGTCCATCCCTGATACAGATGTAGCAGGGTCGAGCTTGACCGTGATATCACGGCTTTTCATGTTATCTGCTCTTATCTGTAAACAAAGTCCATTGAAAAGCATTGAAAAAGTTGAGATAACATTCTGTGCCATGATATCATGTTGCAATATCTGTTCTGTTTAGTTCTGTTACATCTGTATGTCCCTTTTAGTAAATCTTTGTGTTCCTTGTGAAATATCAATTCTGGATCATCTTCTTTTACCTTTGTGTTGTGCTATTCCCTTGTAATTCTTTTTTAAAATGTATTACTGAAATTGTCAACTGGGCATTACCAAATGGAAAGTGTGTCCTTGTACAGTCTTTCATTGTCCAATCAGTGCTGACAAAGTCAGTGTGTGCAGGGTGTGGCAGAGTGACCACAGGGGGTCACATGTTTCTGCTACTGAGTGATTTCAGCAGGAAAGCAGCAAGAGATATACCACCAAGGACCTGGTCTTGGTGGGGGAAAAGCCAGCTATAGAGGGTCAGTGACTCTATGTTACAGACACTTGCAGTAGCTTTTAGAATAGCTGCTATGCAGCTTAGTATGGGCTTGCTTTTCCGGAATAGCTATAGTGTTGGGTGGGTGGCCGTTCACACGTTTCAGGCCAGATTTTGGCAGGTTTCCAGAGGCCTTAAAAGCCTTGTACTCCAGGTGATCAGGTGGTGTGGTTTGGTGCCTGATATTTGAAGAAACAGGGGAGCCGGTGAGTGGAGGCTCTTACTCCCAGGCTTGAGGAAAGCAGGTATTGAGTACGGTGACTGTACTGTATTGATGGTGCTGGATGTTAGGTCCAGACCACATGTAGAGAGGGACTTTACATTTTCAAGTACTGGCCAGATGACCAAGAGTTTATTTTGTGTATTTGTTTTATGTTATGCACTGGAGTAATAAAACTGACTGAGGCCAGTGATGAAAAAACCTTGTGTCAGAGTGTTATATGTCAATGTGCCAGAAATGTTCTACCAAAGAACGGCGATCCATGAGCTAAAAAACTCAAAGGACGGTTCAAGATGGCATGCTAACACAAGTGAGGCGTTACAATAGACATACCCCTTTGAAAAGTGTAATGGTAACACCAAGCTGTCAGATTTAGTAATATATTTTTATAAAGAATAACAGAGAAACAGCACAACATAAAGTTACTTTTTAAAGGGAAGGTGTCCTCAAAAAACTTACATTGTTTAATTCATGGTTTTATGTTGAACACATTTTTAAAGAACTTTTGGTTGTTGTTTTTTATTTTCCATATCACTGTCAATAGTTTTTAAAAATCCTGAAATCTTGCAGGCCTAGTAATAGTCTGACACTTCCTTTTCTGTAAAGAAAACTTTTCAGCAGTCTCCTCATTTTCAGTACAGGATTACACTGAAAGGTGACACCAATGTTTATAGAGAACACAGGATCCAATAATCACGATGGAAGATAGTCACAGCTCCTCTTCTCCTCCTCCCCACACAGTGATATCTTCCCAGTTCAAATAACATGCCTAGAAAAACTCTCCTATAGAAGTCAATGGCTTTGCTCTGGTTCACAGGCTCCTATGTCCATGAAGCTACTGTAGAGGATCTCTCTAAATGCTGTTAAAAGCAGCTAAGGCAAGGAGGCTGCCCTCATAATCATATACAAACAACAGAATAAAAAATCTACAGCTAGAAAATAAAAAACGGCTAAGAAGAAAAGAATGTGTATCAGTATCTTCTTTTAATTCTCTGACTCACAACCCTAGACAACTATTAAACCCCTTCAACTCTTGCCTCTGTTCCCCAGCAGCACTTCCCCCATCTGTGCTCTCAGCAGATGATTTTGCCACTCACTTCCTAAACAAGATCAATCTCATCAGAGAAAGCTTCATCCTACAGTCCCCACCACCCAGTTATATATCTGTACAGTCCACACTACCCACCTATAATGCTGCACAATGCTCCTCTCCCTCAACTTGCTTCTCCAATTTTAATCATGACAAGCTCTCGTCTCTACTGTCCGAATTCAACCTCACTACCTGTAATCTTGATCCACTGCCATCCCACCTCATCCTTGACCTTAGTATTGCATTATTCTAGCCCTCACACATCTTTTCATCCAATCGTTAATTTCTGCCATCTTCTCTTCAACATGATACCACCACTAGAGATGGGCGAATCGATTCTAATGAAGTGGAATTCGTTTAGAATTTCAGGAAAACTTCGGTTCTGAACGAAGTCGAACTTTGGGGTACTTCGGGTGAACGAAGTGTGCTTTTGATTGATAAAATGGCTGCGAGCACATGGCGTTACATGGAGCAAAGAACTCTGGGAGGAAGAAGGGCATAGCCTGCATGACATGTGCAGAGATGAAGCCAATCAGAGACCGGCGGGATTCTGTGACATCCCCGCACTATATAAGTCCGGGCGCGACGCTGGGAGCTAATACCGCTCTCACTGTACTAATTAGGGAAGGTGCTGCCGCGGCTGCTTAGGATAGCTGATACTAAAGAACTCATTTTTATACACCGATTTTTGGGGGGTGTCTCAGCTTGTCTCAGAGACTGCTTCTCTTAACGTTCTATTTCAGATTTTGTGGGGTATTGGATCTGATGTCCAGTGTGTGTCCAGTGCAGCTGCATATACATTTTAATGCTATCTGCTCACAGCACATTGAATATCCAAGGGTGATCTAAGCCTGTTCCTGTTGTATTCATTTAAAGAAACAGCGTTTTTACAATACAAATACCACTTCATTTTGGCTGCTCAATTCTTTTGCGCAATTTACATCCAGGGGTTAATTAAGCGTTGTTCTGCCGCTGTGGTGACTAAAAGAAAACATTTATTTCACCGCCAAAAAATAAATTTTTCCTGTAACATAATTCACAAGCGAAGGTTAATTAAAAGTTTTCTTCTTGTTGTGTAGCGTAAAAAACATGCCATTGTAACACGCTACAACGCTCGTAGTTTTTGGTTGATCTATTCTTTTGCGCAATTTACATCCAGGGGTTAATTAAGCGTTGTTCTGCTGCTGTGGTGACTAAAAGAAAACGTTTATTTCACCGCCAAAAAATACATTTTTCCTGTAGCATAATTCACAAGCGAAGGTTAATTACAAGTTTTCCTTTTGTTGTGTAGCGTAAAAAAACACGCCATTGTAACACGCTACAAAGCTCGTAGTTTTTGGTTTGTTAAATTATTTTGCGCAATTTACATCCAAGGGTTAACTAGGTGTTTTTCTGCAGAAACTTTGTTTTTCACCGCCACAGAAGAAATTCTGTAGCATAATTCATATCCGAAGGTTAATTAAGCCTGTTTGTGCTTTTATATTCAGTAAAATACACAGAGTTTTTAAACGGCACATACAAGTCAATTTTTCCTGCCCATTTGTGGAGCGCAATTTATATCAAAGGTTACCCAAGCTTCTTAGTGGGTTCATTTGGAGTCAAATACAGGGTGTGTATTTATCATATACAGATATCTTCATCAAACAGTGTCTGTACATTTTAGAACAAACAGTATGTCAGACAGAGAGGTGGCAGGCTCTTCACCTACAAGTGGCAGAGGCACAAACATTCCAGGCCCAGCTCGCAGCACAGCAAGGGGACGTTGCAGCGGGGGTCACTCGGTGAGGCCACAACTGCCGCTGTCATCTAGCGGCCGTGTGCTGACTAGCAACCCAAGGGTTCTTGATTGGTTGACTAGGTCATCCACTTCCTCCCAGATGACATCTGACAACCCCAGCCAAGAGTCAGTGGGAAAGTCAGACACAACCCTTAGTTGGCATGGCCCGGGAACGGGTCAGCGGCCCTCACCTGTCTCAACCCGCCTCTGTCCCCATCCGGTTCCCTCAGCAGAGATCTACTATGTGGTCTGGGCTCAGCGCCACTATATAGCGAGGATGAACAATTTGAGGAGGGCAGTCAGCAGCTACTTGGCAGCGAAGAAATGGGGCCAATATCCCCTGCTTCTTGCAGTAGGCGGCAAAGTATAGATGCTGAGAGTTGCATGGGAGGTCATTTTGTGAGGGGTCAGCCTCTGCATACCAAGACCGGTGATGAGGACAGCAGTGACGATGAAACACAAATAGATGATGATGTAGCCGACCGCACTTGGGAGCCGGGTGAGCAAGGGCTTCATCATCGTCAGGAGAAGAGGGCGTCAGCTTGCGCGTCAGGCAGCGGCGCAGCCAGCAAGTGGGTTGTGTGGCCGTGAGTCAGCAGGATAGCAGCAGTGTGAGGTCGGGAGCCAAGCAGCCACGGGGTAAAAAACCCGCTTCGCAGGTCCAAGAAAGTAGCAGCACAGGGGCTCAGCGAGGCAGCGGCGGCAGTAGTCACTCAGTGCGGAGCGTTGGCGGTAAAATCAGCTACTCGGCGGTGTGGCAGTTCTTTGCTAAGACACCGGAGGAGCCGAATATGGGTATATGTAGAATCTGTAGGCAGAAAGTGAAGCGTGGCCAGGGAGCTAACGTTGGCACCACGGCCCTGCGTCAACACATGCAGCGTCACCATCCAGTGGCCTGGGAGAAACGTGGCTCAGATGTGGTGGTCCATCCTGTCTCCGCAGCAACAGCAGCAGTGGCCAGTGGCATGCATGCCATTGCAGCCACCACATCTGCAGAAGGGAGCTGTTTCTCTTTGACATCATCTCCCGGTCCAGATGCTCCTGCTCCTCGCTACTCATGGTGCCAGCAGTCATTCAGCGAGGCGATTGCAAAGAGACAACAATATGCGTCCAACCATCCTAAGGTGCAGAAGCTGACCGTGCTCCTGTCCAAGTTGTTGGTACTGCAGTCCATCCCTTGCCAAATGGTGGACTCTGCCCCGTTCTGAGAACTAATGGCTTGTGCCGAGTCGAGATGGAGAGTTCCGAGCCGTAATTTCTTTTCCAAAAAGGCAGTACCAGCACTTCATAAATATGTAGAACAGAAGGTGGGCCAGTCCATGAGCTTATTGGTTTGTTCCAAGGTGCACGGCCAGCGCGGACGTTGGAGCTGTAACTACGGTCAGGGCCGTACATGTCCTTTACGGCCCACTGGGTGAATGTGCTTCCGGCCCAGGCACACCAACAACTTGGACAGGAGACGCCGCTTTCTCCTCCACGTTGTCAAACTGTGGCTCCTGCGCCAATGTCCGCCTCCTCCTCCTCCAAAATCACCACCATCTCAGCCTCCACAAGTACTGCTCCATCATACCACATGTGTAGGGCACAGCGGTGTCACGCAGTTCTACACCTGACTGCTCCGCGTCATGCAGCAAGAAATCGATGTGTGGCTTTCTCCGCACCAACTGCATATTGGAACCATGGTAACGGACAATGGGAGTAAAATGGTGTCCGCGTTGCAACGAGGAGGGATGGTCCATGCACCCTGCATGGCGCATGTGTTCAATCTGGTTGTGAAAAGGTTCCTGAAGTCTTCCACCGATCTTCAGAAGATTCTGAAAATGGCCAGGAAACTGTGCATGCACTTCATCCATTCCTACAAAGCCAGGAACACCCTCCTCGAGTTGCAGCGGCAGAACGGCCTCCCCCAACACACTCTGATATGCGATGTTTCCACCCATTGGAATTCCAGCCTGCACATGTTGGACCGACTGTATGAACAGAGAAAGGCTATTAACGATTTTTTGATGATCCAGGCGGACCGGAGTACTCCCCTGTGTAACTTTGATGTCAGCCAGTGGCAGCTCATGCGTGACACCTGCTGTTTGTTGAGGCCATTCGAAGAGGCCACGTTATTTGTCAGTCGCCAGGACAATGGGATGAATAACGTCATTCCACTGCTTCATGTCCTGGAACAGATGCTGAAAAATCTGTCTGGGCAGGGGACTGGAGACATGGCGACTACATCTCGCGGCCACATGAGTCCGGTGGGGACTGAAATGGAGGAGGAGGAGGACATTGGAGCAGAAGCATTGTCTGGTGATATGAGTGGATTTTCTACCCAGGTGACAAGAGTTGAGGAGCAGGAGCAGCTGGAGGAGGTAGAGGGAGATGAGGAAGACGAGGCAGATGACCCGCAAGCACCGTGGCAGTATACAGTGGGGATGGAGGCAGGGAACCCCTCGGAGTCACTTGTGCAGATGGCCCGCAGCATGCTGATTTGCCTGGCTAGAGACAGGCGAATAGTCAGCATCCGGCAGAGGGATGACTTCTGGCTCTCCACCCTATTGGACCCTCGCTACCGGTCCAAAATGGGAGCCGTTTTCCCAGCTATTGAGAGGGAGGACAAACTCAAATACTATAGGGAAATCCTCCGTAGTTAGTTGGCCGCTGCCTATGTGCGGCATCGTCCCTCCTCTGACAGGTCTGACCAGGAGGTTCTTCAGCGCTCACGTACTACTGCCGCGGCTGCTGGGGGAAGATGGGGGGGTAGGTGCAGTACCAGCTCCATTAGCAGCAATCTAAGTCTGGACTCACTGATGAGCAGCTTCCTTCACCCGCCTAGTGAGGAGGGCAGTCGCCAGCAGCAGCAGGACCTGCAGCAGACCCTGAACCAACAGGTGATGGCCTACTTGGACAGCACTCTGCCACCCCAGTTAGAAGATCCGCTGGACTACTGGGCAGCCAAACTGGATGTGTGGCCGTAACTTGCCGAGTTTGCAGTGGAGAAGCTGTCCTGCCCGCCCAGTAGTGTGGCATCAGAGCGGGTGTTCAGTGCGGCGGGAGACATCGTTACCCCAAGGAGAACCCGCTTGTCCACGGGAAATGTGGAACGACTGACCTTTGTCAAGATTAATCAGGCGTGGATCGGCCAGGATTTCCACACACCAGTGCCTTAGGCGTCAGACTACATCAGCCATGACGTCTCACCCAAACTGTGAGAAATGAGTCTGGGTTCAAACTACCTGCCTCAGCCACTATTCTGATGCCGCCACTCGCCTGATGCCACACATCTGCTGACAGCTTCTCCATCTGCCAACAACCATCATTCCCAGGGACTGGTATTGCCACCCACCTCCACACTCTGTCATTGTGCCACTGTCTGACCTCATGCTGCTGCTGCTGTTGCCGTGACATCCACACTGTGTCATTGTGCCACTCTTTGACCTCATGCTGTTGCTCCTGCCACCGTCACCTCCACTCTCTCTCATTGTGCCACTCTGTGGCCTACTCCAGTTTTTGCCACCTCCAGAATGTCATTGTGCCACTGTCTGACCTCATGCTGCTGCCACCGTCACCTCCACTCTCTGTCATTGTGCCACTCTGTAGCCTACTCCTGTTTTTGCCACCTCCAGAATGGCATTGTGCCACTGTCTGACCTCATGCTGCTGCCGCCGTCACCTCCACTCTCTGTCATTGTGCCACTCTGTGGCCTACTCCTGTTTTTGCCACCTCCAGATTGTCATTGTGCCACTGTCTGACCTCATGCTGCTGCCGCCGTCACCTCCACTCTCTGTCATTGTTGCACTCTCTGGCCTACTCCCGTTTTTGCCACCTCCTGAATGTCATTGTGCCACTGTCTGACCTCATGCTGCTGCCGCCGTCACCTCCACACTGTCATTGTGTCACTCTGTGGCCTACTCCTGTTTTTGACAACTCCAGAATGTCATTGTGCCACTCTCTGACCTCATGCTGCTGCTGCCGTGACCTCCACACTGTGTCATTGTGCCACTCTGTGGCCTACTCCTGTTTTTGACACCTCCAGAAAGTCTTTGTGACACTGTCTGACCTCATGCTGCAGCCACCATCACCTCCAAACTGTGTCATTGTGCCACTCTGTGGCCTACTCCTGTTTTTGACACCTCCAGAATGTCATTGTGCCACTGTCTGACCTCATGCTGCTGCCACCGTCACCTCCACTCTCTGTCATTGTGTCACTCTGTGGCCTACTCCTGTTTTTGCCACCTCCAGAATGTCATTGTGCCACTCTCTGACCTCATGCTGCTGCCGCCGTCACCTCCACTCTCTGTCATTGTGCCACTCTGTGGCCTACTCCTGTTTTTGACACCTCCAGAATGTCATTGTGCCACTGTCTGACCTCATGCTGCTGCTGCCGTGACCTCCACACTGCGTCATTGTGCAACTCTGTGGCCTACTCCTGTTTTTGCCACCTCCAGAATGTCATTGTGCCACTGTCTGACCTCATGCTGCTGTGGCTGCCGCCGTCACCTCCACACTCTGTCACTGATGTTGCCACCTGAGCCCTCAGCTTGTTTTTTTCCAGCTGTTGCTGCCATGACTTTATCAGGCTACATTCCCCCTTCAGTTTTTTGGTCAGTTTTGCCCTCTTAAGTGCCCAGGGAATTTTATAGTGAAGCAATTCTAAGAGCGGCGGCAGTCATGTGCGTGTCATACTAAAACACAACATTGTATGAAGACCAAACCAAGAAGACCAAACCAAGCTCCCTCTGCATATTTAAGCATGGCACAACATTCTACAGCACCCTGCAGGCTCTGTGCAGCCTAGAAATAGCTGTTTTTTAACATGATTCGTCCCGAAGTAGTTCAGACCGAATTTATTTTTGTCGGGAAATTTGGCGAAGTGACCGAACCGAATTTTTGAGAAATTCGCCCATCTCTAACCACCACATCCATCCTTAAAAATACATTTCTTGACCTCTGCTTTTTGTTCAACTATTGCCCTATCTCACTGCCTACATTTGCCTCTAAACTCTTTGAATAGCACATCTATCTTAAACTGTCCTCTCATCCAAGTCTCTTCTTGATCTGCTGCAGTCGGCAATGATCTAGTAACTGCTAAAGCTTCATGCAACTACTCTATGCTTCTGCTCTTAGACCTGTCCTCTGCCTTTTACACTCTTGATCAACCCCTCTTGCTACAAATCATCTCATCTCTTGGCATTACAGACTTGGCCCTTTCTTGGATCTCCTCATGCCTCATTGATCGGATGTTCAGCGTCTCTCCCTCTCACACCACCACCTTCTCTCACCCGCTATCTGCCAGCGTCTCTCATGGGTCATTCTTGGGTCCTCTACTCTTCTCTATCTACACTCTTGTCCTGGGTCAGCTCATAGCATCACATGGCTTTCAATACCACCTATATACTGATGACACCCAACTTTAAATCTCTGGCCCATATATTAACTCTCTCTTCTCCTGGATATCAGAGTGTCTATCATCCATATCCTACTTCTTCTCCTCCTGCCTCCTAAAACTGAACGAGGAAAAAACTGAAGTTATTATCATTCCACTATCCCACTCTATTCGCTCACCTGATCTCTCACAGTCAATGGCTCTACACTTTCACCAGTCCCGCAAGTCTTCTGCCTTGGGATAACCTCCCTACACTTCAAACCACACATCCAAGCCCTTACCTTTGCCTGCCTCCTCCACCTGAAAATTATCTTTCAGATCCGCTCATTCCTTAACTTCAGTTCTTCAATATCATCTGTCCTTGCTCTGGTCAACTCTTACCTAGACTACTGCAACATACTTCTCTGCGGTCTCCCATCTAGCACTCTTGCTCCCCTTTAACCATCCTTAACTTTGCTGCCCGTCTTATTCACTTCTCTCCTTGCTACTCCTCTGCCTCTCCCCTCTGCCAATCACTTCTCTGGCTACCCATTGCCCAGGGAATTCAGTTTAAGTTACTAACCATGACCTACAAGGCTCTCCACAACCTGTCCCTTCCATACATCTCTGCCTTAATCTCAAGATACCTTCCCTCACGCAATCTCCGCTCCTCGCAGGACCTACTTCTCTGCTCTCCTCTTGTCAGCTCCTCACACAACCATCTGCAAGACTTCTCCCATGCTTTCCTCATACTCTGGAACTCACTCCCCCAACAGATAAGACTCTCCTCCACTTTCACTTGCCTCAAAAAAGCAACCTGAAACCCATCTCTTTAGGATAACCCAGTGTTGGACTGGGATGCATAGGGCCCACAGGTGGAGTTCATTCTAGGGGCCCACCAGTTCAGTTGTTACTGGGCTACCTGTGGAGTTTATTTTAGGGGCCCGCCCCAAAATTTAAATGACTGTACATGCCTCCTATACTCTGCTTCTTGCTTTCTGCCTCTCTTTCTCTGCTTTTCTGCCTCTCCCGAGGATGTAAATGCAGTTAAACAACCTCTCCTGGTTTACATTAATCCGGGGCCCACTTTTGTTTTCCCCTATTCCCCTGTGGCCCAGTCCAAAACACTTGAATCTTAAAAAAAAAACTAAAAAAAACCACCCTAAACTGCACATGAGATACACATTTAAAACCATGTTGTCGGATGTGGTTTCAAAGTTCGAATCCACCAACAATCTGCCAAGTAAATTTTACTTGTTGCTTGGGCGTACCCTGAAGGCCCGTCTACACAACAAGCATTTACAGTCGAATTATTACACAAAGTCGGGTTTTAAAAGCATCCTCATAGACCTCAATTGAAAATTCGACTTGTAGTCCACGTGAGTCGGATTTTCTTGCATTCGAATTTCAAAACCGCCGTTTTTGCAATTAACTTGGAACATGTTCATTCATTTCACCGTATTTTGAAAAACGCGTTCCAAACATTTCTATGTCAGACCCACGTCCAAACCCCATAGCGATGAATGGGACTCGTTTTCTGACTGTAAATCTGGCAGAAAAAAAACTGCTAAAATCCACACTGAAAGGCGAGTCAAAATATTTGCGGTTTTCAGATTCAGAATCCAACAATTATTTAGACGTGTCCACTAGTATTTAGACGTGTCGTGTGGACGTAGCCTAAGGCCACGTTCACACGGCTTATTCAAGCCGTAATTGCGAGCCGGATCGCGCTCGCAATTACGGCTTGAATAAGGTGCGGGTGCAGGGGCGGGGCGGGTGCGCTGCCCACTGGCCCCATAGACATTCATTATCCACGGCGCGTATTGCGCCTGGATAATGTGCATGTCACTGGATTCGCCGAGCGGGGAGGAGCGACGGAATCCACTGTTCTCTATGCGAACAGTGGATTACCGTAATTACTGCGACGGATTGGAGCCGTACTGCAGCGCAAATCCGGCGCGCAGTACGGCGCCAATCCGCGGCGAAATAAGCCGTGTGAACAGGGCCTAAGCCTCTGCTTTCTACAACAAAAGAACTTGTCTCACCCCTGCCCAGTGTAACCAAATGTTCATAGTAAATTTTCTATACATTCACAATCAGTTACTCACTCCAGTCATAGTAAGGTCAGTTCTTGGTACAGAAAGAAATTATGTTTATCATCAGACTTCAGTCTTTTATTCTACGCCTTAAACTATTACTAAACATACTTTACATACTTAATGCTGTAGTGTTAAGTCCTATTCCAGACAAAGCCATTCCTCCAAGGAAACGGAACACACAGTAGGAGAGGTAATTTGGGGAAAAGGCTGTGCAGACTCCACTGACAGCCAATTGTAAGTAAGACCAGATCAGCAATGCTCTTCTTCCATACCTAGGAAAATTTGTGATGTTATAAGATTGTAGTGTTACATGTGGAACAGGACTATACAAAATATCAATAATAAGTTATTTCACTACAAGGCAGCATTTCTTACTTGTCTGAAAGTCCCCCGAGGATGACGGCACCTACCAAGACACCAGCCATGTATAGCGATTGAGCCAGCTGTCTCCTGTTTCTGTTTCCACATACCAAATCCCACTATAAGAGCAAATATCTTTACATTAATGCCATTATCATTCTTTTCTATTAACCCAAAAATGTGCATGTTACTCTTATTTTGATCAAATCCTGTAGACAATATTATCAAGTGAATTGTGCGAATGATCTTGTCAGTAGGTTAAAGGGAATCTGTCAAATGGTCTATGCTGCCCTATCTGAAAGCAATATGTAGATACAGGGAGAGAAGATGAGCTCTGTGATATATAGGGTTATATGATAGAGGAGAGGACAGAACCATAGATAGCTAATAGGAAAGGGAAAAGCATAAAAGAGTATTCATAGACCCTGTCTATCTGTTTACCGTATTGTGGAGTCAGATATATGCATTTTATGGATGTAGCAGTTACATGTATACAGTATCTCACAACAGTGAGTATATGCCTCACCTCTGCATCTTATTTAGAAACTATCTTTCAAAATAGACGTATGAGTGTAGCCAGCATTGCTGCAGAGATTAAGGGGGTGGGAAGTAAGCCTGTCAGTGCTCAGACTGAACACTGCATCAAATTGTACTAGAAAGCCCACAAACAGTTTGCTAAAAACAAGCAGACTAAAGACATTACAAGCAGTTGAGGAGTACAAAGACAAGGGTATCTTGTCTAGGCAAGCATGGTTGTGGGAGTGTCAAGTTTTGGGGCTGCATGAGTGCTACTGGCTGTGGGCAGCTACAGTTCACTGAGATAACCATGAATGCCAACATGCATGATCCTCTCCCTTCAGAAACTGGGCCGCAGAACAGTATTCCAATATGATAACGACCCCAAACAAATCTCCAAGACGACAACGGCCTTGCTAAAGAAATTAAGGAAAAGGTGCTGGACTGGTCAAACATGTCTCCAAACCTAAACCCTATTGAGCATCTGTGGGGCATCCTTAAATGGAAGGTGGAGGAGCGTAAGGTCTCTAACATCCACCAGCTCTGTGATGTCATCATGGAGGAGTGGAAGAGGATTCCAGTGGATGTAACTTGTGAAGCTCTAGTGAACTCCATGCTCAAGAGAGTTAAGGTAGTGCTGGAAAATAATGGTGGACACACAAAATATTCACAATTTCAGCACAATTTTTCCATTTTCACTTAGGGGTGTACTCACTTTAGTTGCCAGTGTTTTAGACATTAATGGCTGTGTGTTGAGTTATTTTGAGGGCACACCAAATTGACACCATTATACAAGCTGTACACTGACTACTTTACACTGTATCAAACTGTCATATCTTCGGTGTTATCCCATGAAAATATATAACACAATATTTTAAAAAATGTGAGGGGTGTACTATATACACTCACCGGCCACTTTATTAGGTACACCATGCTAGTAACGGGTTGGACCCCCTTTTGCCTTCAGAACTGCCTCAATTCTTCATGGCATAGATTCCACAATTGGTACCAAGGGGCCCAAAGAGTGCCAAGAAAATATTCCCCACACCATGACACCACCACCACCAGCCTGAACCGTTGATACAAGGCAGGATGGATCCATGCTTTCATGTTGTTGACGCCAAATTCTGACCCTACCATCCGAATGTCGCAGCAGAAATTGAGACTCATCAGACCAGGCAACATTTTTTCCAATCTTCTACTGTCCAATTTCGATGAGCTTGGGCAAATTGGAGCCTCAGTTTCCTGTTCTTAGCTGAAAGGAGTGGCACCCGGTGTGGTCTTCTGCTGCTGTAACCCATCTGCCTCAAAGTTCGCTGTACGGTGCGTTCAGAGATGCTCTCCTGGCTACCTTGGTTGTAACGGGTGGCTATTTGAGTCACTGGTGCCTTTCGAACCAGTCTGCCCATTCTCCTTTGACCTCTGGCATCAACAAGGCATTTCCGCCCACAGGACTGCCGCTCACTGGATGTTTTTTCTTTTTCGGACCATTCTCTGTAAACCCTAGAGATGGTTGTGCGTGAAAATCCCAGGAGATCAGCAGTTTTCTGAAATACTCAGACCAGCCTTCTGGCACCAACAACCATGCCACGTTCAAAGGCACTCAAATCACCTTTCTTTCCCATACTGATGCTCGGTTTGAACTGCAGGAGATTGTCTTGACCATGTCTACATGCCTAAATGCACTGAGTTGCCGCCATGTGATTGGCTGATTAGAAATTAAGTGTTAACGAGCAGTTGGACAGGTGTACCTAATAAAGTGGCCGGTGAGTGTATATACATTAGTTCATTTGCAATTGTTCCTGCATGAGCTGTTTATCTGTTTTTTTTATATGGGCCATTTATTGCCATCAATTAATTATGATGAATTCAATAAGGATATATTTTTAGACTATATGGCTATCCTGTATATGTATATTTTTATTTTTTTTGTCAAGTTACGAGTATAATCGATTAGTAGCTATCATGATCCCTCCTTATCACATTCAGAAACAGAGCAGATCTGCTTTGAGTGATTTCTACAAATCTTAATTTCCTGAACCCCTGAAAGACCGAATCCACATGGATTCGGACTTAATATACTTGTCTAAAATGGAAAGAAAAAACATTCTCATTGACCTCAATAGAAAATGTACTTTGAAGTTCATAAAATGCATATTTTTGGCTGTTTTTCACCATAAAAAAGTTCTGCATGGAAATCTACTATTGATGTCAATGGAGGTGGCTAAAAACCTCATGTAATACGCTCCTAAAACATTTGTATGTGGTTTTTAACGCAGATGCACATTCAAAAGCAAACAGAAATGAATGGGACTCGTTTTTGACTGTAAACCAGAAATAAAAAAAAAACTACCCTAAATCCACATGCAAAAGCATGTGAAATACACATTGTCTGACGTAGTTTTCTATGGCAGAATCTGTTGAGTAAATTTGACTTGTTGTGTGGACATACCCTAAATATAACATGTGGAGTGTAGGAGATTGTATAACACAGCCATAAAGGGGATACAAAAGTGCCATACTTCTCATAAAACAGTTGTCTAATTAACCATAAAAAATTTGCATATTATTTGGCTAAGTGTTAATTTATTTACCTGTGATGTTTTCAGTGGTGTTTTTTGCTTTTTGTTTGCTGCATGTACCCTCTCTTCTCTGCAGCTAAGCAGTAGAATTTCCTGTTTGAAAGATGTTCCTCTTTGCTCTTAAAACTAAAATCTCCAGGATCCTTTGTTGTGCTTTGTCTATCTTCCTCCCTCCCAACCTCAGTCTCAATGTACACCTGTTTCTTCCCAAATGTTGAAAGTCTTGGGACACAGGACCCAAAGGGGGTAGCTTCAAAGACGTTAAACCCCTTGGTCAATTGATCTCCTAGGCTTAACACTCATGTTTTCTGTATGTTGAGGCACCCACAGCTACTGAGCTTCCTGACATATAACAGAACTGCAGAAAGTCCATAGAACGTACCTAACTTTAGGAGAGATATTATTTAGAAAACATGTATAATATTTTTTATTTCCACTAAACAAACCACAAAAATTAAAAATTTTTGTGTTGTTGGGACTTCCTTTTTCATACAACTGGTAGAAGAAATAGATTTTTTAGCCCAACCAGAAGACGAATATAACCACTATTTCTGGCACCTTGGCTATTACGGTACATGTGGAGGATTTTTTTACAGTGCATTACAATATGTTACACACAGACTTACCTCAGTGATAATGGTTGAAGTGAATTCTTCCCTATCATATTCCCAACCCAATGTACAAGATCTTGTATCTGCATCTGTACTATGATTGAATGTCATATTAGAACCCATGGCTCTCCATTGCATTTCAACATATTCAAGGCATGGCTCTGGCCTCCCTTTTTCATCCAATGGGCTGAATAAGCTCACCCAGCCCTCCTTGCTACTGTTAAGTGTGCTTGTATCATTTATTTTGCACCAGTGGCTTGGAATTGCTGCACTGAAATTCTGCAGTAGGTTATGACTTGCCATCAGTAGTATAGGAAGACATAGTAAAATAACCTGTGTGACTTGAAACCGTCCCATTCCTCCAGTTCTCTCCAACAGATCAGCAAACCCCATGACGGACAACTCAAGCTGACCTTTCTATGCACATACACCAGCCAAATATGGAAGCAGATTGTGTTCGTAAAGTAGATAAGTTGTTTTGCTTTGGAAATTCAAATTCAATAATAACTTTTCCACAACATTTCATAGAGCAACTCCACAAGAAATGTCTGTGTTCTGTATTCGGTTTTGGGAACAACTCATGCCAACATTTCCGAAGGCATTCTTAAACAGGATTATAATACAATCCCCTGTTCTTGTTCAGAATTATGTTCTTTAGTCTTTCGGAATTGAAAAGCCTTGTGAAAACCTTAGATAATTACTGCTGGTTCATTAATAATCCTTGTGTTTCCTTTAGATTTTGCTGATGATATAATGGAAATAGCCACAATTTCAGTTTTCACACCACTGTACCGATAACTTCAGATTCATCCTTTTTGATTCCTGGAAAAGCAAACATTGTTGTTACCTTTAAATGAAGTGATGCAGCTCTAAAATCCTTTTTCCGTCTAAAATGATCACATAGATTCTTTCTTGTAATAATTATTTAAGATTTTTCAATAAATCTCAATACCTTGATGCAATAAAAGTCATAAATAAACATAGGGCGACATGCATGAAAGCTGTCTAGGTGTAAGACTTTCTTTTGTTCTCTAGAAACCCAACTAAATCCCCTTTCTTTTTTTAGAGCACTATAAAAATAAAGGGGGTTCTGATTGGTTTTCTTTGGCCCAAAAAAGTTTTGCCCAAGACAGTTTTATACGGGGGCCCATAGTTTTAAAAAGTCATTTCTTAACTTGAGCTTCATATGATCATGGTAGTACACTGAGATGTGGAAAGTTATTAGAACATACTTCAACAGAGTTACTAGAGTCTTTGCCCCTAGAACTTTCCATAAAACGCACCAAAATTTGCCATGTTTTGATGCAATTTGGTGCATCTTCTTTTAGATACTTTTTTCTGCCTCAATTATAGAGAAAAGTTGTGGGTAAATGTACATAGGGCATAGCTTAAAGGGGGTTTTCTGATTTGGCTGTTTTTATAGAAGCTGATCTTCGCTCCCTGATTCCGGCTCCCACTTTCTGGTTAGGCTGTGGGCAGTTCTACAGCCTGACTACATTCAGTCTTTTTTCCCCAAGTGGCTTGTTAATGGACGGGTGTGGGGGGGGGGGTTTTTGCAACGGGGCGAAGCTATAGAATTTAAAAAGAGTTAAAATTTGTAAGTAAGAAAGATAAACAAGCTCTTGTGGGCTTCCCCAACCAAGATGATATCACAGCCCAGCCAGGGCTGGCAGAACAAAGAGAGGTGGTCAGCAATCTAATATTTATCTGTAAACAAGCAGAAGATAAGAACTGCTCTAACTTTTAAAATCAGAAAAGCAGTGTATTTGGCACCAGTGTTTATTGGAACTAATCAAGGAGATGGGAATACCCCATTGAAATGCAACAAATTGCGTCAAAATTTTGGCATAAAATTTTGGTACAAAGTAAGACAATAAATAGTTAGGAAAAGTTACATAAGTCTATGGCACCAAGTTTATCAAAGAGCATGAGCCACTGTGATAAATGTAGCACATGCTTAGACTGCTTAGTCTAGATTTATCCTGTCTAAGTATTATGCAGGATTAGTAAATCTGCCCACTGATTCCTCCAAAAATTTTTTGAATTAAAAGGCAGTTTTACAAATGGCAAAAAATAAAAAAAAAGTCATTAGTTTGGAAATTAATTATAAAGTATTTGCTCAAATGTGGTCTTTGGGAAGTGGTGTGGAGGGCTAAGGCTACTTAAGGGTATAAATCCAAAGAATATATATATGTATATGTATATTCATGGATAAAACACGCATATGCTTGCCAGGGCTACCATTGGGGCAGTATAGATGGTCGTGCAGTTCGACCCAGGCTAAAGGGTCCCACATTCACCCAATTGCTGCCATTTTTTTTCTTTCTCACCAGGGACCCACCATGTATATGGTCTGGATTTAATTACTACCTTTTCTATTTCTACCACAGTGGTCCCGGGTTACTTTGGCACAAGGGCTTTGGGAAGGGAGATGACTACGCCCTTCCTAAATACACATCAAGTGTTACAATAGAATAAAAGGGGAGAGAAAAGGAGTATGAAAAGTTAAGGAGCCCATTTAAAAGGGAAATAAGGTCCAAACGTCTTGTGTGTGTTAGGACAAGAACCCAGAATTGAAGAGAAGTGGATCTCTTGGAAGCTCCAGGACACATAGATAAGTATCTTTTTTTGCCCACCCTGGCCTGATTTCAATACAATCTTTATTCAAATGGATGACCCCTTTAAACAGATGATTGTATGGGGCCCAGACACTCTGAATGGTGGCACTGTTACTTGCAGATAGGCTCCCCAAGACCTTTTCATCTTTCTCTTCTCAGCATTATATGTGCTCTTTTATTTCAGCTACTATATGTTTAGTGACAGAATCAGTTAATATATGTTGATAAAAAGGGCATGCCATTAGCATTTGCTAACTTTAGTGCCTTTTGCTCTGGCATGGATCTCCCTATTTTTGTTACATAAATTTTATATATGTATTGTTTCCTCCATAAACAGGGTTTGCAATTCTGTCCTAAGGAAAGTAATCAACGACTTCCGAGCATGATTCAGGAAAATAACTATTTTAAATATACAGCTCCAAAATCTTAATAACAATTGTATAGATGAGAGGGGACACATTTAATTTGATTTAAAACATAACAATTTGTGTATTGGCAAAGCTACCAAAAATTTCCCAACTATCGAAATGGTGACATTAATGGTGACATTTGGTGTAAATGCTCCTCATTTTTACAGAATAATTTTGGCAAATGTTTCTTCAGAGTAACATATAACCATATGTGCACGACATGGTCTGGACATAATTAAAGTTATAATTATTCTACTGGAAAATATGGCAATCCAATGGCTTCTCTTAAATTCCTTCCTTGCAACAACAGAATTATAGGCTAAATTAGTTATTGGTTGACAGATGAAATTATAATAACAGTTGTGTGAACACCATTTCTGGAGCTAAACAGATACAAATTAAAAGACAGCATAAATGCAACAAAAATATAAAATCAATATAAATTTATTAAATCCCCCTCTTAATCATACATCAAGGGTAGGTTCACACAACAGATTTTTGAGATGCTTTTTCATACTCTCAAATTTCTACCTAGGATTTTCCCCCTTGTTTGTTTGTGTATTACACTACAGTTTTGGATATGGATTAGCTAATCTGTGACATGTAATTTACTCTTTCTGCAATGTGCATTTCAAATTCGCAAATGGAAAGATCAGAAATAATGAAACACAGATTTAGGGGGAAAATTATTTTATTTCACCTTTAAAAAACCATCGTTTGTGCCAAAATCAACATAAAAATTCAGATGTAAGAAAACAAAATTTACTAAACTTGTCTGCCTGCAGCCATCCCTGAAGAGAGTTTAGGAGCTTACTGCGTATTGAACTGAAAAATAAAATAGTAATCAATAAGCTCATTGGCTCCACCTAGTGGCAGCTGCAAACAGCTGGAATTTTAGCATTTAACTCTATTGTATATCTATGCAAGAAATTTATAGCACTTTATAGGAAGCAAAGATCAGTGGTCACTGTAAAGATACATAATTAATCAGCACAAAGCATTAGACATAAAAATGACAGGGTGGAAATGTTGATTAACATGGGTTGTATTTACAGTGTCTCACAAAAATTTAGTAAACCCCCCCATTTTTTAATATTGTAGACATCTCTTCATGGAACCATGAGATTGACACTTTGATACAAGTAAAGCAGTCAGTGTAAAATTTTTATAAACGGTAAATTTTGGTGTACACTCAAAATTAAAAATACACAGCCCAATGTTTTAAACCACTGGGAACAAAAATGGTCAACTGGCCCCAAATTTCCATTTCCCTCCGTGGTGTCATGTGACTTGTTAGTGTTACAAGGTCGTCTGTGAGAATGGACAAGTGGTGTGTTAAATTTGGCGTTATCATTCTCACACTGGTCAATGAAAGTTCAACATTGCAGCTCATGGCAAAGAACTCTCTGAGGATCTGCCTAGCCTATAGGGAGAGTGTCAACACCCTGAAACTGAGCTGCAGCCGGTGGCCAAAGACCAAAGCACATTTTAAACAATAGGTTCCACTCGAGCCGACCTCATATCGTTGACCGAAAAAGTTTAGGCCGGTCAGCGTCCCCTCCCGAGTTTGTCTTTTTTTAAAAAAACATTGGTGTTAAAGGGGGGAAGGGGCAACCCACAGTGTGGACCATACACCACACCCGCTCAAATTGATCTGCTGGGTGTCGTTTAGCAGGGAAGCCTCTTTTAAAGATGATGCACAAGAAATTTTCAAACAGTTTTTGAAAACAAACGCATGGGTTCTGGAATACGTCCTTTTGGGCTGATGAACCAAAATAAAGTTTTTTGGTTCAATGGTGTTTAAAGGATGTGGCGGGGAACCGGTGAGGGGGACAAAAAACTGTGTGTCTGTGTCTTGTCTACAGTTAAGCATGGTGGTGGAAGTGTCATGGTTTGGGGCTGTTAGAAGCCACAGTTCATTGAGGGAACCAAGGATGACAAAATGTACTGTATTATACTGAAGCAGGGCATGATCCCTTCCCTTTTGAAACTTGTCCGCAGTATTCCAGCACGGCAAAAAACCCCCAAAAACACTCCAAAGGCAACTGTTTTCTAAAGAAAAGGGGTAAGGGGCTACTGGCCAACCAGTCTCAGACCTAAACTCTATTGACATCTGTGGGGAATCCTCGAAAGAAGTGGGGGAGCCAGGGCTCTAACATCCCCCACTCTGTAATGCACATGGAGGGTGGAAAAAGGGGTTTCTTGGCAACCCGTGATGGGGTTTGTGAATCCAGCCCCCGAGAGTTAAGGCAGGGGGGAAAGTAAAAGGTGGCCCCACAAAATATTGAACTTTGGGCAACAGTATGAAAACGCTGGTCTAAAACCTCCTTGTCGCCCTTAGCAACCATTTAAGCGCCCCTTTATTTATATAGTGCCTTTGGGAAAAGAAAGGGGGTGATTGGTTGCTATGGGCAACAAAGAGAGTTTGAGCCCAGCAGTTTTCATAATGTGGCCCTTTGAGAAAAAAATTTCCATTTCACTTGGGGTTTCTCTTTTGTTGCAGCAGTTTAGACATTAATGGTGGTGTTTAGTTATTTTTAAGGAACCCAAAATTTCACTGTCATACAATGTACATGACTACTTTACTCGTACACAAACAATTTTGTGTTGTCCCTGAAAAGATTTAATACAATTTTTACAAAAAAGGGGGTGTACTCCTTTTGGAGATATTTTTTATAGGGGTATTTTTGCACTTTTCTTTAATATATTTTTTGCTGACTATATTTTTAATTATAATATTTGAAAATGTAATAGAGATGTGGATTAACTAAAAAATATATTTGTCTGTTCATATGTTGATACTTCAGGTGATTAACAATACTTTACCTAATTGTTGATTCTATCCATTTTGTATCTAATATAAGAGTAATAAACTAAAATATAACAAAACACAAAAATAAAAACTCAATGAGCAAAAGACAAACTATATTCAGTTGGCTTATGTATATAAGGAATGATGCTAACCTAATTGCAATAGAAATTTAGAAAGTGGATAAGAATACACTAGTACTAAACATAAACATCTGCCATGCTAAGTTATCATTTCTTCTGAACAATGGCAAGAACAGAACAAAAGAAAATCACTTTATTTGTACTTTAAACGACAATTGAAAATCTTACTTGAAACGTGCAATCAGATGTCCAAAGACAATCATCTGGTCCACACAATGTAGCAGATTCCAGTGGATGATGTATTGAATCAAGCTCAATTGAAGAACTTCTGGACATCTATTTAACAGCTCATTCTCTCCAACACAGGTATTTGTGCCTCAAAGTCCTGGATTATATAGAGTCAGAGTCCAGCAGAGTTAAAGTATCACTGCAATCAGTAGGAGATTAATGAGAGGAAGCTGAAAATGTTGGGGAATGCACAGTAAACTGGGCAAAGTGCATGGGGTACAGAGTGTTACAGCTACCTATTATAGAATTACCCTGTATATGACAACAACCTGATGTTCTAGGAGTATTATACAAGTATATGTTGTATGTTGTATAGGGTCTCCTAATACTTGCTCGGATAGGGTCAATATTTTTTTTAACTATTTAGGAAAGTGGCCAGAAAAAGTATATAATTTGTTGTCATTCTTGCAGCAAATGGAAAAAAAGGCACATACTTCATCCCCAACATTTTCCTTTACACCTAACAGCAACAACATGCATAGTATGGAATTATGGAAGTAAACCCTATGCATAGTAACAGCAAAGTTACTGTAATTGAAATGTTGATGTAGCTAGCAGCATAGTAATATACAGTCATCTATATTGGAGATCAAACCAGGGGCACAGTTCTTGGCGTACAGAGGCAGCTACTAACTAGTGTTAACAATAGTGCCCTTTTCTCTGGTCAATATAGATTAAAGTAGAATATTGTTGGGACCAATGGAGTCCCGCAACTGGGGACTAGACACACTTCATTAACTAATGAATATACTCCCGGAGGAAGCATGAGGTGATTGGGAATGCTACTATGGTCTGTATTTAACTTGCTCTGTGCTATTTTGGCTTTGATTGTTTATAGTCACTTTATGTATGTCAAGTTTACGCTGATGAGGGGCGAAAACCCCGAAACAGCTGTCTGCATCTGAACTTAACTGGTTTGGCTCAAATCCTTTTCACTTTGCAAAGCGCCTGCGAGCTACATTGTAAATTGAGGATAACTACATCCAATAGAGTGCGCTGTGGAGTTACCCATAAGCCTTTGCTTTATACAAAACAGTCAGTGAGGTCTGATAGGCGAGTAAATCCTCGCACCAACCAATTTATTGGTGGTTCTCCTCAAGGAGAGATCTTTCCCCCTTCTAAGCCACTTTTGCCTCTCACCCAGCCAAACCATTAAGTTCTACGCTGCACTGACGAGGGGCAAAAACCCCGAAACAGCTGTTTGCATCTGAACTTAACTGGTTTGTCTCAAATCCTTTTCACTTTGCAAAGCTCCTGTGAGCTACATTGTGAATTGAGGATAACTACATCCAATAGAGTGCACTGTGGAGTTCATCAGCTCTTTACCCATAAGCCTTTGCTTTATGCAAAACAGTCAGTGAGGTCTGCTAGGCGAGTAAATCCTCACACCAACCAATTTATTGGTGGCTCTCCTCAAGGAGAGCTCTTTCCCCCTGATATGTCAAGTTTATAGTCACTTTATGTATATTTTATATTGCACTTTATCTATTGTTACCTCTCTTATCCTTTATGGTTTTACTGCAGATATTTTTGATTGACTTTAAAAGGGTGTTTGCATCTCACACTTTGATGACCTATCTATAGGATATGCTATCAAAGTGAGATGTCCCAGAAGTGGGACCTGCACCTATCTCAGGAGCAGGCCCTCAAAAGTCTCAGTTCAAAACGAAGAGTTGGTCACAACTCTCCATTCTGTGGGTGATCATAACACACCGCTTGGCTGTGCTCAGGCCTCCTTTAAAATAGAAAGGAGAGTAGTGTGCAAGCATGACCTACCTTCCATTCTGAACAAAGACTTTTGGGGGTCTGTTCCTGAGATAGGTGTGGGTTCCACAGGTAGCACCTGCAACTATCACATGTTGATGGCATATCCGCCATCAATATGCCATGAAAGTGCTCGGGACACCCTTTTAATCTAACTTTATGGTGATTTTATAGGAAATGTAATTATGTTATAGTATATTTTGGTACATTCAAAAGAATATACTGGCAATTAAATAGACTTGTTTCTATAAATACTTTATATCATAAAGGTATAAAACATTATACAGCCATAAGGCTTACCGCACTTTTTACGAGAATCCTTTAACTTGGAAACACGCTCATCCTCAAGATTTGTTTAGAAAGTTCATAATCTTAGACCGTACGCTGTTGAGGAGCCGACTCATCCGCACTAGGTGTGTTGCACCTGCGACGTTTCGAAGGTGTGTCCTTCTTCTTCAGGCAAATACGATATTTGTAAATATTTTGGTATGTGCAATCATGTCTTTCTTATAATAGTAGAATGGACCTGTCCCCAAACATGCATATAATGACAGATATATTGTAATAAGTCTAATTTAGAGCCTTTTAGTATAATAGTATAGTGGATCTGGCCCCACACGTGCATATATGGACAGATGTTGGTGTTGCTGGTTAGGTAGATCGGCTGGCTACTGTACTGGATACTGCAGAAACACACACAGGAATAGGTGTGTACAACAGTTCTGGAGACAACTCAACATACAGCCTTTATAGTACAGAATAAACAAAGTATTTCAATATAAGCAAATATCATGTGCATGAGGTGATTTGTTACATATCAGGATATATGCCAGCATTTACTTATCTTTATATACTCCCAGATACTCTCTTTCTGGCTTAGGTTCTGTCTACACGGCAGTGAACAAAAAACGACCAAATCCTAAAAACATTCATAAAACTGAGTATTTTGTCCACTGCCTTTCAAAAGCTGTTGAAAAAATGTCCTTTTTCTGCGCGTTTTGTTTTTATTTTTGATCGTTTTTGCTGCGTTTTTTTGTGCGTTTTTTGCCACATTTTTTCTTTACAAATTTGCTGTGTATTTCTGCAAAAAGTGCACTAAAAAAGTCCAGCGCTTTACATTGACTCCAGTAGTAAATTTTCTGCCCTGCTCAGTCGTTTTGTGCATCGTGTTTCAAGAAATGACCAGCAAATAAAACAAGCAGAAAAAAGCCATTCTGTGGAGACAACATTTTTACTGTACAAGTCTATGGGACATCTTTTCAGTCTTGGAGACATAGCCTATGAGACATAGCCTTAGGCTGTGGGTTTGAGTTGAAAAACAAGTGACTGTTCTTAAAGGACACATAGACTTAGAAACCCTACACACAGGCTATTAACCCTTTACTCTAACACATGCATATAATGATAGATATATTGTAATGAGTCTAATTTGGAGCCATTTGGCATAATAGTAGAGTGAACTTGACAGATCCGCTTTAATTTAAGGTTTATATTTTGGGAATCCCAAAACAAATGGAAACTTGGGATTAGTTAAAGTTGAGGTTCATATTTTCTGTTGGCATCACTGAGCAGCATCAATAAAGTTTCCAGCATAAGATGCCACTTTGAAGATGACAAAGCATTTAATCCAGAGTCAAGTGTGTTCAGCGTCAGATAGATGACAAAGTCTCTGTTGAATATTAGGCTAAGGGTTATGACTTACTGACGTTGACATGACTGGCCTTTTCCCTTTTTTATTAACTATGTGTATAGAGTATATACTTTACATGCTTTGTGAACACAGGCCTATGTGAGGTTAAGCTTAAGTTTATGATGACATAAAAGTTATTAAAGTTTAACACATAGGCGCTTATAATTAGTGTCAACAACTCATTCACCTCCAGTGTGATATTTGTGTCCAAGCCATGAAACTCAGTTAACTGATCATGATTAAGCAATTTTCTTTGTAAAAACCTGTTTAGAAACACAAATGCTTTAACTGTGGAAGTACAAAAGTAAATGAATGATCTAGTCTAATGATAGGAGAAAGGAAACTGAAGAGACGATAGGTTTACAACAAAGGGAATCTTACCACAGTGGATTTCATTGTGGAAAATAGTAATATCTACCCCCAACAAAGTCAATAAGGCAGACTTACTATAGTAAATAATGAAGAGATGCAGTGCTCACCCTTGAATGTCAATATTTTCGTCCACAAGCCTGTGTGTAGCCCAACCTTGACTTAAACATCAGTACAGCAATCAAACTTCGCAGGCAGGGAACCAACGATCCAGCAAGGTATAATCAGGTTACTTTATTTGAGTATAAACTGACAGAGGGTAATAAAGTTCTGATTAGCACCTTATCACCCTCTGTCAGTTTATACTCAAATAAAGTAACCTGATTACACTTACTATAGTGGATGTCAGGGACGTAGCCCTGGGTGGCACATTTTTTTTGCCGACACTTGCATGTCTTATTTTTCATTATTTTCCCCTTTCTCCTATTTCTTTACCATTTTATTTTTCCATTATTATTTTAGTACCTCATTATCCTCTTATTTTCCCTACATGACCTCTGTTGGTAATCTCCAACATTATAGACTCAAGGCATCAAGTTGTGGCCTTCATGATTAAATCAGATTCCTGTGCAACTTCCTCTGAAAGACACATGTTGTAAATCCTGTTTGTTGAATGAACAATGGACACTGTCATCTACTTGAGATTCCCAAAGCCATCATGTCTGAAAGGCAACACTTTCATCACCTGGGAGGAAGATAGGACAGCCCGTGGCTTATCCCCTGAAGGGCACATCTGTTGACATGTGATTGATGATTCAACCAGGCATGGGGGGAACCAAAGACAACTGTGACCTGTCCTGCAAGACTGTTGGCCTTTGGAACAAGAATGTCTTTTACTGGAGGAATCGACCTCAACAACGCTTTCTATAGACTGTATAGGAACTGTGCTGATTGGCTAAGAGTGTCTTGGAGGTGTTCCAGGGATGGACAATGTATAGGCCATGTGTGTGTGTGACTGGTATATAAGATTGCGCACAAGGTTAGTTAGCTCTCTTTCCCACCATCTTCCCACTACCCTTTCCTTTCTCCTTTCTGTGTACTCCTGCCCCTTGGTTAGTTAGGTTTTCTCTTTGGATATATATATTTATATTATCCTTTGTAATAAACCCTTTAAAGATCCAGTTGTTCTTGATCGGTTATTAAGGCACCCCAAAGCCGAGCAGATTCTACACCCTCCCCCACTTTTTCATCACATTTTTCCATGTAGGATATCATATATAGCAATTTAGCAACTAATAGTAAATGTTCCCCAACATATTGAAAATCTGCAATTAAAATCTTGCTGAGGATCTTTAGCATGGCCACAGCAAAATCTAGAACATCTATGAATATATTGTGAATTTTGAGTTCCCTATTGAAATCAGTGGAGAAAATCCTCAATAAATCTGCAGAATATCCGCAACATGAACTAACATGCTGGGGATTTACAATCAACACTTCAATCACTTCATCAGTTTGTGTGTGGATTCTGTGAGGATTCTTTTGTAGAATGTGGCTAAGTGAAATCTCATTCACTTTGCTGCAGCTATAATACATTGTGGATGTTCTGCAAGAAAAACCACTACAAAAAATCCACTTTTCTGATCTGAGTGAAAACAACCTTAAAGGGGTTGTCCACTTTAGATAACCCATTGTTCTATACCCTATTGTTGATTTTTGAATGAATAGAGAGGGGGACAAGAGCTCCTCTTCTCCTGACCAGAGAAGACAACAGTTAAAAAGAGTCTCTCTAGCACTGGAAGACCTATGATGTCCTACACTACAGAGACAGCCTATTGATTTGAATGGGCCTTGTGCAATGCTTCATTTTCCCTGGGGTGGCATTGCAGAGAAACTGAACACTACTTAGTTTAACCCATAGATTACGCATACATGCCAACTCTCCCGATTTGGACAGGAGGTTCCCACAAATGGGGTTCACCTCCCACCCAACCACCCCGGAAGAGACAGCGAACCTCCTGCTGCCAGCTGGCTATAGGGGGCACTACCTGGCTATAGGGAGCATCTACCTGGCTATAGGGGGCACTACCTGGCTATAAGAAGCATCTACCTGACTATAGGGGGCACTACCTGGCTATGATAAGCATCTACCTGGCTATACGGGGCACTACTTGGCTATAGGAAGCATCTACCTGGCTATACGGGGCACTATCTGGCTATAGGGAACATCTACCTGGCTATAGGGGGCACTACCTGGCTAAAGGGGGCACTGACTGGCTGTGTGAACAACCGTCCGGCAGAAAATCTGTTCGATAAGGAATGGGAGATGAGGAAAGACTATGGGGAGCGTTGTATGTCAGTTTTCAGACGGTTTTTAAAACTGCAAACCATCTGAAAAACTGACCAATAAACCATGCTTGGACCCTTAAAGAATCCAAACTTCAGGAATCCAAAACTAACAGATGAGCCAATTTTCAGGCTTATACCATGGCACTGCATTTATTTTTACACACAGTTTACTTTATGTGTTTGGACAGGTATTGTTCTTCATGTTACACATTCTTAGTTCTACAAACCATTATGTTTCCCCTTCAGTAAATATGTAGAATTAGTCATTGTTCTAGAACTGAATCTGTCATAATTATTTTACAGATTTAGAGATTCAGAGTATATTGACTAATACTGTTGAGTCACATTATTATGACCACCAACTAATATCCAGAAAAACTACCGTGTGCACAATGGATAGCAGCTGGATGGGCTGGGAGTGAATTTATTAGATCCTGGTAGGCTGTCACTGGTATCTGGAGCCATGCTGACTGCATCCCACAGCTGCTAAAGTGGAAGTCCATTAAGGCTAGGTCTACACACAATAGGACAAAAAACTCATTGGAAACCAAGTCCTAAAAATTACTTTGAACCTGAGTGTT
>JAODAL010043303.1:0-33969 GCA_025379985.1 Phyllomedusa bahiana | reverse complement strand
GCAAACAACCTAGTGTCAGACCTTCTGTTTCCAGTGCTGTGTCCCTTATTCTGTTAGATGCTGTAGGTTTTGTGTATTTAATGCTCATATCTGCAGTTTTCAGCCAGAAGAGTCATTCGAATAGTCCTGCAAAGAGTCAGTTTTTTAAAAAACAGGCCAATCGGAGGCTAGCTCCGCCCACCTGAGGCTAGCCCCGCCCACCTCAACAGACAAACCTATTAGTTTGAATAGGTAGAAACATGTCAAAAACTGTCAGTGGGCGGGCTAGCCTTTGGTGGGCGGGGCTAACACCTGCTCATGAATAAGATTTGAGGGGTAAATGCTCTAAAACTGCTGCATCTTACAGAATAAGGGACACAGCGCTGGGAACAGCATGTCTGACACTAGCTTGTGCTGTCCTCAGCCAGGGGGGCATAACCTATGTGACAGGTTCCCTTTAAAATCCGACAAACTTACACTTTTTGGCTTTGAGTAAGATTTAGCAACAGAAAGAACTCTTTTTCCTGGATATACTGTATATCTGTATGACAATAGCATACGGTATATTTGAAAGGTATTTCTCCCCCAAAACTGCAAAAAATTAACTTTTCTCCACTCAGAATAATTTTCACCATCCAACCACTATTTAGAATAAATTTCTTTGTATAGAAGAATTGGAGACTGTGTGTTATAAAATGATTTCACCTCCAATAGTGTAAAAACTGAACTTTTGGACACTAAGTATGATTTTTCAAATCCAAGCACTCTGTATAATATATATCCATGTATATGAGAGTTAGGCGTTATGTGACCCTGCAAATGTCACCAAATAACTGCTTCTAGGTGTGGGAAAGATGCAGCCAGCAATACCAAACTCCCTAACTATTGATGTCTATGGAGAGGAAAATGCTATCTAACTAAGAGCAATCTGTACAGTACAGAGAGTGAGCTGGAAATGGCATCCACAAGGCAATGCAGTGAGATATATATAACATGGTCATGTGATTTTAGCAGCCAATGAGAGCCCTACACCTCAGTGATGACGTTTTTGACACTTCTATATGCTCTGCACTGATTGGTTTCCGACAAAAGTACATAAAGGCACTAAAAACTATTAAAATGGCAAACGCCATGGCAACCTCGAACATTTACTCGAATGAACAGTAAATTTGTTTGGTTTGGTTTGAGTGCTTGAACATCGAGACATTCGACTCAAACTTAACTTTTTTCGAACGGTCGATCAACACTAGAAATCAGCATATGCATCAATTAAGTACTTTACCCATTTGTTCTTATTTTACCTTCTTTTCTTAAAGTGGTTGTCTCACTACATTGATTCATCTTGCTGCAGTCCTATTTTCTTGGTTTCATTTCTGAATTCAGGGGTGTTTTTATTGGCTTCTACTGGCCTGCAGTAATGAGCTGCGAGGACACCAGTTCTGTAGCTATAGCAACCAGCACTGGCAGAAGAGACCAAACAGGTCT
Source organism: Phyllomedusa bahiana (assembly GCA_025379985.1). Classification (NCBI taxonomy): domain Eukaryota; kingdom Metazoa; phylum Chordata; class Amphibia; order Anura; family Hylidae; genus Phyllomedusa; species Phyllomedusa bahiana. The sequence continues at coordinate 32,505 of JAODAL010043303.1, read as the reverse complement.
GTAGCTATAGTGACCTGAGGAGCTGATGCAGCCCATACAAGAGGGGATATCTCAGAATAGACAGGACACTGTTAGTGGACACATATTGCAAAGCGACTTGTTTTTGCAAGATCTTTAACCTATAAAGCAATCCTTGTAGTGAGACAACCCCTTTAAAGACATTAAAGATATTGTAACTAGGCTTAAAGGGGTATTTCCACTGCATTGATTAATGATAAATTATTAAATCACATGTTTCTACACACGTTTTTTATTGGCAAACAAGTTTTATTAAATTCCAAAATCATATTACAACAAGGTATAGTATTACCTTAAGTAAATGAAGTAGAAAAAAAACAAAACCAGCAAATGTTCCATGCCATGGATCAACAGATTTTAAGCACTTTTGTAATGTACTTTGTATAAAAATTCTGTACCTTTTGTCTATTTGGTTATGTTCACACGGCTTATATGCTGGGTGCTTTGGAACCACGTGCTTAATTTCAAAGCACGTATTCGCCGCTAGCAATTGATATGTCAATTCTCCCCCCCGCATGTACAATACAATCGGGGGGACGACGCAAAATACATAGCTCTCTATAAGAGATATGGATTGCCGTAATTGCGACGTGCATTTCGACGTGTATTAAGTGCAATACTCGGCGAAATGCACGCCGAAATATGCGGCTAAATAAGCTATGTGAACGTACCCTAATTCTTTTTTTTTCTGATCCCAAGCATGCCTCAGCTTTGCTATAAACCCCGGCCCCTGCTCTGCACTGTGAGTGGCGGCCGGGATGCATACGTCACAGTGACGTGGGTGTTGGCCGAAATTGTGAACGTGCATTTAATCCCGACTCCATCCCCTGTTAGTTACAATGCTGGGCTACTATTGGAAGTGCTTCTATGCATGCCGAGGCTCTATGTCCCGTCAGAACGCCCTCCTGCTCTCTCCCAGGCTCTGTTACCCACTCTTCTCTTAATAAGAGGCTTCTTCTGTGTAAACAACTGCCTTCATTACACAACCAGAGCCTCGCTTCACAGCATAAAAGGACAGATAGCTGAGGCTGTGTGGTGTCAGAATGCCTCTCCTTCTCAGGCTCTGATGCCCGCTCACCCTCTCATAAAGGCTGCGGGGTGTGAATAATTATCTTTATGGTACAGCCAGAGCCTCGCTTCACAGGTGAGATGAGCAGATAACGGAGGCTGTGTGCTGTCAGAATGCCTCTCCTCCTCAGGTTTTGCTGCTCACTCTCCCTCTAGTATGAGGCTGTGGCTGTATAAAGAAATGTCTTCATTACACAGCCAGAGCCTCGCTTTACAGCAGAAAATAATTGAATCCAAGTTTTTATGTAACAGTGTCTTGATGCTGCTTGGTAAGGTTACGATGGTAGCATGAGGAGCGAGCACAAACGGAGAAGCAACCTCCACCAAGCCAGTGAAGGATGCAAACGCCCCTTTTTTAAACTCCGTAGGCAGCAATCAGCTTAAAAAACATGAAGTGAGACTACCCCTTTAATGAAATCCATGTAGGCCCTAATACTCTTAAAGCAAGCCTGGACGTTGAGGCTTTATACTCTAATAGTGTTGAGCGATTATTATCGACAAAGTTGAAATCGGCACAGTTTTTATGTTGATCGAAATTTTTAGATCATGCGATAATTTAGGTTAAAATCTGTGCATCATCTATTAATATCGCGCCATTTTCGGCGCTTCCTGTCATTTTAGCGGCCAGCAAATCAGCTTACAGATAGAGCAGGGTGAGATGTGTGTGCAACGTCATGACTGGGATGTATATGGTTGCGATTGGCTGGAAAAATCACATGACCTCGTTTTACATAGAACAGCCCTTCCTGTTCATGATCAGTGTCTCTCTGCGTCTCATAGCAGTAGGACGTTGCGCTCTGCCTGTGTCCAAACAGCTCAGCGAAATATATCTATTTCTTCACAGAGAAAGCTCTACTGTTAGCTGTGATCCTTACAACTTAGTTAGATCAGAGATTGGAAGATTTTATGTAGTTAGGTAGAGAATTTTAAAGGAGCATCTACCGCTGTAAAGTCACAGGGGGGAGCGGAGGGGGGGGGGCCCCGCGGGCGAACACAGACAAGCTCTATAAAGAATACTGGATAAAGTTCACCAAGACTTAGTGTAGACATTGCACTGCAATAGCTTTATTATTAACAGTTTTCTATTGAAATATTTCCTGGATATTGGGCAGCCTGAACTTATATTAGGATACACATCTTTTCTAGTAACTGCAGGTCTCTTTGTTAGGTGCAAAACTCCACTTTTATTATCAGTATACATTTCAGATAGGTGTTCTTTTTCAATTTTGCCCATTCCAGCTTTGTTGATATAGCCACCTTGCAGTTAAATTAGAATCCAGCAATTTTGTAGTCAGCACAGGTTGATAGGTGCCAAAAATACCTTTTATTATCCGAATACATTTCAGATACGTGTTTTTTCACTTTGGCGCACTACAGCTTTGTTCATTGAGGCACCTTGCACTTAAATGTGAATACAGCAATTTTGTAGTCACCACAGGTGAATTGAAAGGTGCCAAAAAATACCTTTTATTATCCGAATACATTACAGATACGTGTTTTTCACTTTGTCGCACTACAGCTTTGTTCATTGAGGCACCTTGCACTTAAATGTGAATACAGCAATTTTGTAGTCACCACAGGTGAATTGAAAGGTGCCAAAAATACCTTTTATTATCCGAATACATTACAGATACGTGTTTTTTCACTTTGGCGCACTACAGCTTTGTTCATTGAGGCACCTTGCACTTAAATGTGAATACAGCAATTGTGTAGTTACCACAGGTGAATTGATAGGTGCCAAAAAATACCTTTTATTATCCGAATACATTACAGATACGTGTTTTTTCACTTTGGCGCACTACAGCTTTGTTCATTGAGGCACCTTGCACTTAAATGTGAATACAGCAATTTTATAGTCACCACAGGTGAATTGAAAGGTGCCAAAAATACCTTTTATTATCCGAATACATTTCAGATACGTGTTTTTTCACTTTGGCGCAGGCCAGCTTTGTTGATAGATCTACTTTGCAATTAAATTTGAATACAGCAATTTTGTAGTCACCACAGGTGAATTGAAAGGTGCCAAAAAATACCTTTTATTATCCGAAAACATTACAGATGCGTGTTTTTTTCACTTTTGCGCACTACAGCTTTGTTCATTGAGGCACCTTGCACTTAAATGTGAATACAGCAATTTTGTAGTCACCACAGGTGAATTGAAAGGTGCCAAAAATACCTTTGATTATCCGAATACATTTCAGATACGTGTTTTTTCACTTTGGCGCAGGCCAGCTTTGTTGATAGATCTACTTTGCAGTTAAATTTGAATACAGCAATTTTGTAGTCACCACAGGTGAATTGAAAGGTGCCAAAAAATACCTTTTATTATCCGAATACATTTCAGATACGTGTTTTTTGACTTTGGCGCACTACAGCTTTGTTCATTGATAGTGTTGAGCGATTTTTATCGACAAAGTTGAAATCGGCAAGGTTTCTATGGTGATCGAAATTTTCAGATCATGCGATAATAAAGGTTAAAATCTGTGCATCATCTATTAAGATCGCGCCTTTTCGGCGCTTCCTGTCATTTTGACGGCCAGCAAATCAGATTACAGATAGAGCGGGTGAGATGTGTGTGCGACGTCATGACTGGGATGTGTATGGTGTGCGATTGGCTGGGAAAAATCACATGACCTCGTTTTACATAGAACAGCGTTTCCTGTTTAGCCTCAGTGTCTCTCAGCGTCTCATAGGGATAGGACCTGCGCTCTGCGCTGGCCAAACAGCTCAGCGAAATTAGTCTATTTCTGCACAGAGAAACCTCTACTATTAGCTGTGATCCTTCCAATTTAGTTATATTAGAGATTTGAAGATTTTATGTAGTTAGCTAGAGAATTTAAAAGCAGCATCCACCGCTGTAAAGTCACGGCGGGAGGAGCGGGGGGGGGGGGGGGGGCGCGGGCGAACACAGACAAGCTCTATCTATAAAGAACACTGGATAAATTTCACCAATACTTAGTGTAGACATTGTAGTGCAATATCTTTATTATTAACAGTTTGCTATTGAAATATTTCCTGGATATTGGGCAGCCTGAACTTATATTGGATACACATCATTTCTAGTAACTGCAGGTCTCTTTGTTAGGTGCAAAACTCCACTTTTATTATCAGTATACATTTCAGATAGGTGTTCATTTTCAATTTTACCCATTCCACCTGTGTTGAAATATCCACCTTGCAGTTAAATTACAATCCAGCAATCTTGTAGTCAGCACAGGTTGTTTGTTGCCAAAAATACCGTGTATCATACGAAAACATAACAGATACGTGTTTTTTTGACTTTTGCGCACCCAGCTTTGTTCATTGACGCAGCATCCACGTAAATCTTAAAACAGCAATTCTATATTCACCACAGGTGAATTGAAAGGTGCAAAAAATACCGTTTATTATACGAAAACATAACAGTTACGTGTTTTTTGACTTTTTCCCACCCAGCTTTGTTCATTGACGCAGCATCCACGTAAATCTTAAAACAGCAATTCTATATTCACCACAGGTGAATTGAAAGGTGCAAAAAATACCGTTTATTATACGAAAACATAACAGATACGTGTTTTTTGCACTTTTACCCAGTCCAGATTTGTTGATAGACACCTTGCAGTGAAATTTGAATCCAGCAATTTTGTTTTGATTAGAGTGATTTGAGAAGAGCTCTGATTTGCCGTCTTTTAATAAGAGACTTTCCAAAACTATTCCATACCTTCTCAAATTTTTATATTTCTGAACATGGAGCGAAATGCAGGTGGTAAGCGAGCAAAGAGGGGGGTAGCACATGGAGGTAGAGGTACGAGAGAAGGTGCTCCTTCCAGTGCTGGCGACAACACGCATGCCAGCGGATCGTCAGTTGCAGGACCGTCAGGCCTGTCATCGCTGGGTCAGGGCCCTGTGAATCAAGTAACGAACATCGTCGCCAATCTGTCCTTCAGTGGTTAATGCAACCTGCATCTAGCAGTCTTACCTCCTCGTCCTCGCAGTCACGGCCACAAATGTCGTCATCAGCATCATCAGCATCTGTCCAACATGAAGCAGCCCAAATGTCAACTCGTGTACCCACCACTGTGGATAATCCATTTTCTGAAGACCTCTTTGATGACAAAATGCGGTTGGGGTCAGAAGGCATGTTAAAAGATCAGAGGCCAAAAAGGATGATTTTCTCTGCTCTGACGCCCAGTTACTGATGCACTCAGAGGAGGTGAAGGAAGCCGGTCAATCGGCAAAAATCCCCGGCGGTCGGCAACGCCTTGCAGTGCCCCTTGCTTGTAGCCCGCAGCTTCTGGATGCAGAAAGTCAGGACGACCAAGTCACCTGTGTTGATGATGATGATGATGACGACATTGCGGATCCATCCTGGTCTTTTCCGCAGAATTTGCTTGCGAGCGCTTCATCAGTGGACGAGGAGGAAGACGATGGGGGTAGTGTCAATACGGGTCCCGCCACAAAAAGGGAGAGGGCGGTCGCAGAAGTCCGCTGATATGATTCCGCCAGCCACGGTCAGCGCAAACCCCGCTCCTCGCTTATCGCCGTCAAAAAGGTCCAGGACCTCTCAAGCCTGGGCCTTCTTTGAGCAAGCCTCTGATTCACCCAGCGATGTCATATGCCGCCTTTGCCGTAAACGCATAAGTAGAGGCAAGAACCTTAAGTGGTTAACCACCACCAACATGTCTAGTCACATGCAGCGAATGCATGAGTTGAAATGGAGGGAACACTTGGCAAAAACAGGCCAGAACGACGCCGGGCCTCCCAACCACTGTCACACCCTCTGTCTCCGCCTCCTCCTCCTCCGCCACCACCAAGCGTTCCTCAGCTGCCCATGTCTCTCAGAGTCATGATCAGGGATCAGCCTCCGCTTCAGCCTCCACCGTCGCCCGAGTACCACCAGCACCACCAGAGACCCATCCTACCCCTTCTCCTTCCGCCAGTTTGATGACCTGCACGCCGTACAGCGGCCAGTCTAGCAGCCAGCCTTCTGTCTTCCAGGTTTGGGAGCAGAAGAAACACTTTAACCCAAACCATCCAAGGCCAAAAGCCTGGCAATGCCGACATTCAGGCTTTTGGCATTGGAAATGTTGCCTTTCCGTCTGGTGGACACAGATGGGTTCCGCCACATCATGGCACCTCGCCTTGACCCCAATACCAGATTGCCAAGCAGCATTTCTTTGCCAGAAAAGCCGTCTCTGCCCTGGCCAGCCACGTGTCATCTAAATTTAAGCGCGTTGTCTGCATCTGTGTCCGGGAAAAGTCCATCTCACCACGACACATTGGACTAGTTAAGTCACGGCAAAGGACGCTATATCTCTGTGACGCTCACTGGGTGTGGCTGGGTGGAAGTCTATGGGGGTGACGGTGGCTCTCAGGACTCGGCGCACGCTCTTCAAAAACCGCCAGGGTCGGTGCAGGGCTCTTTCCCCAAGGTCCTATTAGGTGGCATCACTGTGCCCAGAAGACAACCAGGCCGTTGTCTGGGTCCGTGTTGTTGAAATTAATCTGCCTTGGAGACCGTTCCATCTCAACACACGCGTCCAGGAGCTGTAGGACGGATCTAAGCACACGAGAGCCGAGCGCTGGATGGGTGACAAAACCTTGTGCCTGCAAGGTGGTGTGCGGGATAATGGCTGGAAATCTTGCTGGCCGCTTAAAGATCAGTAGGCTGGAGCACAATCCCTTGCTGGCACGCATGTCATTGACACCTTGTTCGTACGCAGATAAAGCATGTCTAAAGAGCTACCCGAGTCTGGAACTGCATGCTGAAGACAGGCTCGAGGTATTGAGTTCGCACTTTCGCCGGTTCGCAACCTTGCTTACGTCCCGGCTGGCTGCGTCCTGCAGCGGTCAGCGCGGCCTCCCCGTTCAACCGTCTCATTGTTGACGTGGCAACACGCTGGAATTCCACCCTCCACATGCTCCTGGATTGTTGCAGCATGCACAAATGCCATTAGCACGGTTACGAAGTGACACATGGGCCTGACAAGCAGCCAGGTTACGGACCTCGGGGTGTTGAACCACCGAGAGTGGAGGCAGGGGTGAAAGAGCTCTGCACCATCCTGCCAGTTTGAAGAACGCACTAGTGCCAAATAGTAGGTTGGTCAGTGCGGACCAATGCCCTTGTCGCATGAGCATTGTGGTGCATCCTTAGTTCTGGAACGATCGTTGGACACTCTGAAACAAAGGTCCCGCAGCGACGGAGGACGGAGACGGACACAGATGCGGGACCGGAGCCTTTCTCTCACGTCAAACTTCCACAAGGACCCGACAGTTTCACAATTTCATCGGTCTTCATTAGCAGTGGTTCGGGGTCCAGAACCTAGTGCTAAGGTGGCGCATCAGCTCTCAGGGTGCATCATCTCAGGAAGTCAGGGCTGTGTTTGAAGCTTTTGTGCCGGACGCGGCAGCGGAGGAGGAGGAGGATATCCTAGACCACCGATGTTACCGACGTCCTGGCCTTGGAAAGAGGTCGTGCGCGAATTTGAGAGCGGAGGAGGAAGATGAGGAAGATCAGTTTGCTAGTGCCCTCGACCCAGAGGCTGGGAAATCAAGGCTCCATCCTCTCACATGAGTGCTTGGATGACTCCTTTCCTCCAACTTGATACTCGTATTAGGCCATCTCAAAATGAACAACAGTTACTGGGTGGCCACCCTCTGGGATCCAACGGTACAAAACAAAAATCAGCACATTTCCTTCCGACCCACCCAAATAGAAGAGTAAAATGCAGGAAGAATGGTGACCTCTTGATGATTGATCAACTGGAGACATCTGTTTGCGTCTGACCTTTCATGTTCCCCAAATGTCACGGTGGAACAACGATCAGCGACGTGACTGCAGTAGAGTGCAAGTAGGCGTTGCAGCAGCAGCACGCAAGTGTCAGGCAGAAGCCTAATGGGTGACCTCTGGCAATCTTTGTTTCTACCACCTCACTCAAAGCATGCAATGCAGGGCACACTCTCCAACACACAGAGTTCAGTTTAAGATCCATGGTGCCAACGACTATCTGCGTCTCAACACCGATGTTTTTGCAGGCGTGGTCCGGATACACCAATAGACTTTGGGTATCTAAAGGGATGAATGGCCCGAGCGGTCGCTCACGCCTAGAGGTGTTGAGCCTGACCCCGCAGCCAGAGTCTCTTATCTGAGCGGGACCTTCAGCACAGATGGAGGATGTCATTACAGACAAACGTATCCGGCTTTCCACAGATAATGGGGACGTTTTGACTTTCTCATGATGAATCAGGCATGGTATCTCTGATGATGTTGTGGGCCCCAATTGACGAGGTCACCGATTGTAGTTGACAGTTAATTCACATTCCTTGTCAAGCATAAATGGTCCTCGTGTGAAAAACTCGTTTTTTTAAAATGATCATTTTCTCTTGCTGCAATTTTTTTATTTCTCATTTTCCCAACAGCATATTCATTTTGCTTGCGTTTTGCTGTGAGGAGACTGTATAGAAAGCAAGGTTTCATACAAACACCGTATTCCCATTTACTCACTTTATCCTAAGAAGTTTTTCGCATTGTCATGGTTTTGAGGTCATGTTGCTGTGAGATACAGCAATAATCTAGGTACCTTTGGAACAGAAATGTGACTTCTAAGTGGACATTTCTCCATCACAATTTTTTTAATAGTGGCTAGAGAAGTCATACTTTATAATTTGCGTTTGGGTTCATTTTGCTGTGGATAAGCTATAATTTATGGTCCTTTGGAACAGAATTGTGGCCTCTAACGAGGCCATTTCTCCCTCACAATCTTTTAATTAGTGGTGAGAAGTACATAGTTATAATTTTTTGGGGTCATGTAGCTGTGAGATACAGCAATAATCATGGTCCTTTGTAACAGAAATGTGGCTTCTAAGTGGCATTTCTCCCTCACAATATTAACCGTGGCTGGAGAAGAAGTCTTTTATAATTTTTTGGGTCATGCTGCTTTTTGAAAGTGCAGCAATACTACAGGTCTTTTTAAAAAAAATGTTGTTTCTACAGCATTGTTCTTCACAATGCCAAAGTGGCTAAAGGGTATGCTTTGATTTTTGGGGCATTTTGCGTGACATGCAGCTATACTACAGGTCCTATTCTAAAAATGTTGTTTCAAACAGACATTTGTTCTTCAAAATTGACCAAAGTGGTCAAGGGTCTGCTTTGAATTTTTGGGGCATTTTGCTGTGACATGCAGCTATACTACCGGTCCTATTCTACCAATGTTGTTTCTACCAGACATTTGTTCTTCCCATTTGACCATAGTGTCTCAAGGGTATTGCTTTTAAATTTTGGGGGCATTTTGCTGTGACATGCAGCTATACTACAGGTCCTATTCTAAAAATGTTGTTTCTAACAGACATTTGTTCTTCACAATTGACCAAAGTGGCTCAAGGGTCATGCTTTGAATTTTTGGGGGCATTTTGCTGTGACATGCAGCTATACTACAGGTCCTATTCTAAAAATGTTGGTTTCTAACAGACATTTGTTCTTCACAATTGACCAAAAGTGGCTCAAGGGTCATGCTTTGAATTTTTTGGGGGCATTTTGCTGTGAATGCATCTATTCTACAGGGCCAATTCTAAAAAATGTTGTTTCTAACAGACATTTGTTCTTCACAATTGACCAAAGTGGCTCAAGGGTCATGCTTTGAATTTTTGGGGGCATTTTGCTGTGACATGCAGCTATTACTACAGGTCCTATTCTAAAAATGTTGTTTCTAGCAGACATGTGTTCTTCTCAATTGACCAAAGTGGCTCAAGGGTCATGCTTTGAATTTTTTGGGGGCATTTTGCTGTGACATGCAGCTATACTACAGGTCTTCCTTCTAAAAATGTTGTTTCTATAACAGACATTTGTTCTGCCACAATTGTCAAGAGGGCTCATGGCGTGGATGGTGCTGTCAGAAAAAGGAATAGGTAGGACATGTGAATGGACACCATATTGCAAAATGAACTTGTTTTGCAATGATCTTTAAATAGCTATCAATCCCTGTATTGAGGACAACCCATTTAATACAATGAAAAATAAGAGAAACAAAGATCAGGTGGATTCCATCCTATTTTAAAAATGTGTTTTCTAGAATTAAAAAGTACTAAAAAACTTGCATGATACAAAATAGCTGGTAAAAAAAATTCCTCTGAATTGTACAAGGGAGGTACAGGAAAACTTGACCTGATGTAGGTTATTCAGAGAAACATGGAAGTATGGGCCAGGACAGTAGAACAAAGTACAGAGACAATTTCCTCCAGCACGTTGAGTAAAATGAGAAAAAGAATGCCATTGATAAAGGGCACCTGGGTGTAACAGGAGCGGTTAACCACCAGTATTTCCAAGTGTAGCTCAATTGGCGTCCACACTCATACGGAGGGGCAAGCGTCTGCTTACCCAGGTATTTATGTGTACAGAGGAAGCTGGAGTTCTCACACTTCCGCTTCCCACTCTGCTTCAGCACGACAGTTTCGTTGCTGCGTCATCAGGGATTTTAACCTGCGTGTTAATAGTTGGTCGGACGCCAGCCTGGGCTTTTCACCGCAGCCCACTGTACTCCGGCCCTGGGTCTGCTGTGGCCCCCAGGACAGCCGTATAGTCAATGTCCAGTGAAACTAAATGGTGGTTGGAAAGACTCCTTTTTCCGGCACTTTTTAATGTGGGGGGAGAAGGGTTACATGTAGGTTTGGGGCCTCAAGCTGTGGGCCCAGGACAGGTTTAGTCAATGTCCAGTGAAACCTAAAATGGTGGTTGAAAGACTCCTTTTTCCTGGCACTTTTTAAATGTGGGGGTCATGCAGGTTTGGGGCTCATGCTGTGGCCAGGACAGGTTAGTCAATGTCCAGTGAAACTAAATATGGTGGTTGAATAGACTCCTTTTTCCGGCAATTTTTAAATGTGGGGGTCATGCAGGTTTGGGGGCTCATGTGTGGCCCAGGACAGGGTGTATAGTCAATGTCCAGTGAAACTAAAATGGTCGGTTAGAAGACTCCTTTTTCCGGCCTTTTTAAATTGCGGGGTCATTGCAGGTTTGGGGCTCATGCTGTGGCCAGGACAGGTACTAGTCAATGTCCAGTGAAACTAAAATGTGGTTGAAAGACTCCTTTTTCCGCACTTTTTAAATGTGGGGGTTCATGCCGGTTTGGGGTCATGCTGTGGCCTGGACTGGTTATTAGTCAATGTCCAGTTCAACTACAAATGGTTGGTTGAAAGACCTCTTATTCCGGCACTTTTTAAATGTGGGTGTCATGAAGGTTTGGGGCTATGCTGTTGGCCCTGACAGGTATAGTCAATGTCCAGTTTCAACTAAATGGTGAGTTTGAAAAGACTCCTTTTCCGGCACTTTTTAAATTGTGGGGGTCATGCAGGATTTGGGCTCATGCTGCGTTCCAGGACAGGGATATTCAATGTCCAGTTCAAGTAACATGATGGTTCAATTCATACTGCTTCTGGCAGCTTTTTAATTGTGGGTGATGCAGGTTTAAGGGTCAGGCGTGGTACAAGGACAGGGATGTAAATGGTCTGTTGACTTTTTTTCTGTGACTTTATAATCATAAGTTGTTGCCTAAGATTGTAGGACGTTATCAATTTGATGTTGTGGATGTTAATTTCAGCTTCTCCAGCCTTGTTTGTGTAATAATGAAGGTGTTGTTGCTCTCCCATAGCCTTTAATGGTCATCGCGCATAATCGATGCTCAATATCGAAAAACCTTATCGATAGCGGCCGACTATCGACTATCGATCGATCTCGATAAGCCAACGCAATCGCTCAACACTATTAATAATAGTACATTGTATGTTGGCATTGTATGTTGGGGGGGTTATTTTTATTTGCTATGGTCAATTTGTTTATAATAAATAAAGTTTATTACAGGGGCTTTACCATTAAAAGTTCAGTTCATTACATTTAAGGAGACATGTATGGAACTAGGTGTATTGAAGTGCATTTTCACATCTGTTTTTCAAAGTATAATGCGTCTGAATGTATTAAAGTGGTTTTTGTGCGTTCATAAATAGCGTCTAAAGTTCATTGCGCCTCACCTGTGTGTTTGGTGCTTTATGGAACTTAGCCGCCAAACATGTATAAAGGCTATAGATAGACAGGAAATAAAAGAAAAGTCATTAGAAAAGCATGTCAGTGAATAGAAACTATGGCACTGTTCCTACTTGGTGGACCACAGATCCCAGCAAGACGTGTAGTGTGCTGGCACTTGCCATATGTAGAATAAAGGATGAGAGCAGCAAAAATAAATTTCAAATTTAATGTAGTCATAAATTTCAAAATGTTTAAAAATTGACAAAATCATCAGTGGTTATTTAATGTAAAACCAGTTTTAGATGTTTATTAATTTTAAATACATTTTACAGGAGGACGAATATTTTTACATTTTTGGTGGGGGAAAAAAATATGTATATGATTTTTATATTCATTTTATATAAAATTTTTTTTTTTTAAAATTTTAAATCATTTAATTTTATATAGTTTGATAATTATCATAAATAACTTTTTATTAATGTACTGGTGTAAATTGAGAAATAAGGGACATTTTTTCCCTAACAGCAAATCTAGCTCCACTTCGACTCCTCAGGCTCAGGCAGAACTTTGAAATAGGTCTCCTGTTGGGCTAATGGCTACTTTTGCCAAAAACCACATTATATATGTGTCAATATTTAAAAGGGGCCGGGGACCGGGAAAAAAAATCACCTGGCACAAAGTCCACCACCCCACATACAATGTCCGCTTAAAAAATTTCCCTTTTTCCGCCCCGCATTTTCCAAAAATAAATTACACTTAAGGGCTTTACACAGGCTTTTTTTCTGATTTTTATGTATTTTTGGTGCATTTTTGTGCAGAAAGGCAGATTACTTAATGCTGTACATTTCTGCACAAAAAAACGCATCAAAAAATGCACCAAAACCGCTTGTGTGAGAGGCCCCAAACAAAAGCAAGAAAGAAAAAAGTGGTGAGGGAACCCCCTCATCAAAGAGTTAGGTGTGCACTTGCTTTTTCAATCAGGGACAACCACCTGAACTACATAAGCACCAGCATAACCTAAACCCCCCAATAAGATCAACAGAGTAGGGTCCCACAATAAACGATTTACTAACACAGAAGTAAAATTACCCGGCAGCAGGGACTCAAGGAGACGTATCTCTGATGGGAGTTGTTCTTTTTCCCTTTTTTTCTGATTTCTGGCCCAAAAATCCATGACGTCTTCCCTAATGGTTGTTCCCTTCCTTTTTTTTTTCTGTCGTTCGGAATAAAATTTTTGTTCCCCGGGGCCATACTCGTCCCTGTAGAAAATTTGGGACAAATCCCTCTTCTCCTCTTTTCCAGCACTTTCTATCAATTCCCCAAACAGCGTAGGTTTGACCCTAAAAAAATTGAAATTAAAAAAAGTCGATAAGTGGCATGTAAATTGAGACCCCCATAGGCGGCAGGGCCAGTATATGCAGGGGCATTAAAAAGGAGGCAGGGCCAGTTTGTAGGGGGCGGGGCCAAAATATGTAGGGCAGGGCCCTTATAGGCCAAGGGCAAGTATGTAGGCAAAAGGGGGAGGGCCCGTTGTAGGCCCAAAACGGGACAGGGTATAGGAAGGCAGGGGGACGTATACAGGGAGGGCGGGAATATATAGGCAGGAGGGGGCAGATAAGGAGGGGAGGGTCAGTTTAAAAGGAGGCAGGGCCACTTATAGGGAGCAGGGCCCCTTAGGGAGGCAGGGCCACTTATAGGTGGCAGGACCACTTATGGCGGCAGGGGCCCCTTATAGCAGGCAGGGCCCTTTTTTGGTAGGCAGGGCGGTATTGGGAAAGGCAGGGCCACTTATAGGCGCAAGGGCCAGTATTTAGGCGGGAAGGGGCCACTTATGGCATCAGGGGCAGTAATAGCGCAACCCAAAATTAGGCCCCGGGGGCCATTATAGGCAGCCCAGGGCCCGGTTGCAGGCGGGCGGGGGGGCAGTTTATAGGTAGGCAGGGGCTATTTTTAAAGGCAGGGCTGTAAGGCACCCGGGGCCCATCTACAGGCGGCGGGGCAGTTATATTTAGGCAGGGCTATTATAGGCGGGGCAGGGCAGTGTATGGGGCAGCCGGGGGCCATCAACGGAGGCAGGGGCAGTATATAGGTAGGAGGCAGTGTATAGCACAGGGCGGTCTACTGGCAGGCAGGGGCAGTGCAAGCAGCCAGGGGGGTTTAAGGCAGGCAGGCAGTGTATAGGCAGGCAGGGCCATTTAAAAAAGGTGGGCGGGCTTCTTTAGGCGCCAGGGCCGGGGTATACAGGCAGGAGGGGCAGTATATAGTAGGAGGGCTATTATGGGCAGGAGGGGAGTGTTTAGGCAGCCAGGGGGTCGGTTTTACAGGGCGGCAGGAGCATATATGGGCGGCAGGGCAGTGTAAGGCACCGGGCGGTTATACGGGCAGGCAGGAGCAGTACATAGGTAGGCAGGGCTAGTTATAGGCAGGCAGGGCAGTGTATAGGCAGCAAGGGCTGGTATTCAGGCAGGAAGGAGCAGAATATAGGTAGGCAGGGATATTATAGAAGGGGCGGGGCATGTATAGGCAGCCGGGCCAGTATACGGGCAGGGGGGAGCAGTATATAGGGGGGCAGGCTACTTTAAGCGGGCAGGACAGTAAGATTTTAAAAAAAAATAATAAAAATAATATTCCCGTGCCCCCCCTTTCACCTGCCCCGAGCGGGTGGTTTCCCTGGCTACGGTCCGGAACAGGGCGCGCGTGGAACAATCGGGCCCCCCTCCCCTCACGGCCCCCCCTGGGAGCTGCACTCCCTCCGGGGGGTAAAGGGCCCCCGGGATCAGAGGATCCCACCTGTTCTGCCTTGGCGGTGCAGGCGGCAGCCGTGATGCCTGAATGCCTGGGTCTGTGACCCGGCCATGCAGCTGTGTGGCGAGGGGGGCCTTTCGGCCCCCTGGCACAGGGGTCCGGTCACAGATGCGACCATTGCGGCCCCTGTACGTGTGCTACAGACCGGCGCCGGCACTCGGGGCCCGCCGGGGGGGGGAACACCGGCCTCCTCAGCGGGCGATCCGAGCCGGCGCTGCGGCCCGGACCCCAGCGGCCCACTGGGCAAATGCCTGGGTTGCCCTATGGGCAGTCCGGGCCTGATTATGAGTGTAATGCGTCACACCTCCATAACGCCCCCAGAACAGCCCCACATGTTAGGCGCATTAAAAGATGTCGAGTCTTATGAACAGTGCGCCTAACACATACATTAGACATCGTAGCCGCCTCACTTTGGTGCATTTGACGCCAGAAAATGGTGAAGACCCCGATCTTATATGTCTCCCTTAATGTTAAATAAGGCCATGGTGGGGGGAACATAAAAAATGCATAATTATGCCGTAGTTCTCCAATGTTGCCATTCTGTAGCACCCCAGGATTTGCTCCTCTCTACTTATTGTATGACACGGCTTGTGCTCCATTCACCCATTATGAAGTGTGAGCCTTTGC
Source organism: Phyllomedusa bahiana (assembly GCA_025379985.1). Lineage (NCBI taxonomy): Eukaryota > Metazoa > Chordata > Amphibia > Anura > Hylidae > Phyllomedusa > Phyllomedusa bahiana. The sequence goes on along the minus strand of JAODAL010043303.1, from coordinate 16,997 downwards.
TGATGATATGTGGCACAAGAAATGAAGAGGCTCAGATCCTGGGGCAATACAGATCGGCAGAGGCGAGGAACTGGGTGGAAAGTGCCTGTTTTCTCCATTTGACTCCACACTGCTCAATTGAATGCTATTTTTACAAAACTGGCACAACCCTTTAATCATTTTAATCTAATATAATGTTATTAGAAACACAATTAAACTGTTTCTAATTTTTTACTTAATGTCATCTCCCCAGCAGCACACTGTACATCCGGATCTGGGTTGGGCATACATAAATATGTTGGAGTGAATGGTCATGTGACTATGTTTGTGATGCATCCTACATCTCCTACCATTCCTATTCACATTGTACATTGCACTTCGCTTCACAAACTGATTTCTATGTTTTCCATTCAAGTCAATGGCCCACACAGAAGTCTATAGTCGTAGCTCTCGTCCAGCCATGTCTCAGTTATCCCCACTATTTCAGATTTTTCTACAGCAATAATTAATTCTAATTCATGAATTTTGCTGGTGAGACTCCTGGTATTGGTCAGGATGCAATTTAGAGATTTTTTGGTTTTCATTCTTTTAACCCTATCCTTATCAACTATTACTACACCCCCTCCTTCTACTTCACCCCCTGCTCTCTACCATCACTATCTAGCAGAGCAGAGAGAGATGGTTGGTAACCTACGGAAGCTTGTGTTCCCAAATAGGATATAAGAATGACTTTAATTCTGAAGGGAAGCAAAATTAAAATATCAATTTATTTGGTCATAATATTTATCTTCATATTCTTACATGTTTACAGCTAATTATTGGATAGATTTTTTTTTTCATTGGCAACACAACTGCCTCACCTGGCATTGATAAAGTGCAGGTTACATGAACCTACAGCTGGTTTTGGGTTAAAAATACTAATATAAAATATACTTAAAAACACCATGTGAACTGAGCCTAACACAATCTTTATTCACATTTGTTCAAATGCAGGTAAGATGATAATGGCGTGCGTGCTGGTGGGGAATGTTAAATTCAATTATTTATAGACACAATAGGGCCAAAGGTGAAAACACGCAAACTAATAAAACATTCAACCCCAACATATAACACTACCATATTTCATATCTCTGTTCAAAGATTGCCATCATTCCCAATTTCCTTTTCACTATTTCAGATATACTCGTCCACTAAGGTCCATAGAAAGCCAATAAACCAGTATATTCAGTTTATTTTTGGAGAGTGAATAGAAACCGGGTTACCAGAGGGAATCCAGACACAGAGAGAACATACAAACTCCATGTTGTCCTTCACCAGGTTGTAATTCAGGGCCTCAGTGCAGCAGGGCAACATTACTAACTACTGGATCATCAGGGTTCTAATAAATGAGACAGAGCACTTTTGAGGTACATGAAAAGACTGTTGCATTATGAAAAAAAATATACTTTTTGAAAAGTTTAAGTTTTACATTAAATGCAATAAACTTTTGGGAACACAACTTTTTTCTCAATTTTACTTTTAAATTTTTATTTCTTGTGTCCGAGATAACCCCTTTTCTTTTTGCAGAAAGTTACCCCTTCCAAAGTAATCTTTGTTAATCTGAAATTGCATTGCTGCAAAGGTTTTAAAAAAATATACAAATTTTCGCTCAGAAATTTAGCGGGGGGCTCATTAACATAATCAAACAGCCAAAATAAAAAAGTTTTTAAAACCCCTAATGGCAGCAACTTGTAATTTTAAATGAGTTTTTCTAACAAAAAAAAAAAAAAAAAAATCTGGAATAAGCTGGGTAAAAAAAAAAGTTTTAATAACCTACCTGTCCCCCCGTCGCTCCAAAGATTTACTACTTTTTGCTCCTCTTCACATATGGTTGAAGACACAACAGCAAAAAACGAAAACTTGTGGTGGATTTTCATAATTAAAAGTGTGAGATGCAAAGTGAGTATCTGTGACAGACAGAAAAAAGTCATCTTTAAAAGTGTAAATTATGATAAATTTTTAAATCTGTCTCTTTGGGGGACATGTATGAACCAGGCTGCGCCAGTTAATTTTTTGGTGTGGGTAGAAAAATAAAAAAAAAAATTTTGGCCCTGTTTGACATATGTATAAAAAGTTGTGCACTAAAAACAGGACCAAATCTTACATTTTTGTCTTCACCAATTCTTAGGAGGCGTGTCATGCCACATTCATAAGATTAGACACATTTACGAATGTGGTTTGACAGGATGTGGCGCAAAAGTATCCGCTTAATCCATGGCAATTTCAAAGTGGCAAATCTGAGCCCAAAGTTGGCGTAGACTAACTTTAGTTGCCAAAAGGTAAAAAAATATATATATATTTCCCAACTAATTCCGCTAATATCACTAAGTAATACAAACTAACTCAGGCTGGAAATAAAATGAAGCTGTTAAAATTGTATTTTAATGATTATAAATCATATGTTTTCTTGCAAACCCTCAAGTTAAGAGACCTTGGTTACTGGCTATTGCCATATCTAGAATATAGGCAGAAAAATAACATTTCTACAGTGAGCGATATATGATTCAAATTTGTTTAACCCCTTCCTGACATTGGGTAGCTACACCCTGGGGGAAGTGACTTCCCAAAATGGACTATGCATACGTCTGGCGATCGTGGGGCTTGGGAAAATTACCGCGGGCTTTCATGCCGCATCACCCCCGGCGGTTTGAGTCCGGGCCGCGGGTGAAAAACGCTTCATTATGCGACCTTCAAAGAGTTTTCCCTGCTGCCTGCCACAGTGCAGAATGGGGGAGATCCCCCCCCTGGTCTTTCCCCCACCCCAAAAAATTTTGAAAGTTTTCCGGATATCTGGTGACTCACCATGCCCGAATCATTTTGGGCATGGGATCAGCATTACCATAAAACCTGTAACAGCAGCAACGTTCAAAACCCTTTTTAAATACTCTTAAACAAACTCCTATGTACTTTTTCCCTCCCAATTTTTTTTGTAAATTTTTTTATATACAGTTACATTTCCAAACTACTGGAATGCCCATTCTCATGGAAAATAGAATCATAGTTCCTTTTATCTCAATTATATTCAATGATTTTAGGCTCATAGAGATTTTGGTGTCACTAAATGTTTATGACGATATTTGCCTTTTGTCCCCCATTACATATCTCCTTCATGGTAAGCTCAAAAATACCTCCAGCTTGTGGCAAGTTGCTGGATAATTGGATGTTCTAATTCTATTCTTATCACAATGTTTATATCCACTTTTAAATTTTTTTCCCAATCTAGGGATAAAAATGAAATGTTTGGCATGGGGGTTCCCCTCATCCCTTTTCCGTGGAAATAAGTAAAAGTTCGAAGTTTTGATTTTTCGGAATATTTCTATTTGGATTGTGTCCATTCTCACTCATCCTCTTTTCCTATTCAAAATTAATCTCAAGCCTAATAAATATGTGCTCCACTGGACAAAGACATAAAACCTTCTCAATCTGCACATCACACCTTATTGTTTTTCCTATGTTCTTGGGTCCCCTCTGTGTGGTACAAGCGGCTGGTATCAGAAAAAAAAAGAGAAAATTTATCTAAAATTCCCTGCTATATCACTGTAACACCCCCAATGAATATTTTCTACCCAAAAGGAACAAAGATATAAAAGATGCTATAAAGAACAAGATACAAATTTGAAACTAAATTACAATGTGAGAGCTGTAAGGACATAACCTAGCATCATTTTAATGTAAGCACATGAAACAGTAGTTCTTATTTTTTTTACCAGTGAGAAACCCATGCGATAATATTTAGCAAGCAACCCTTTCCCACATAAAGGTTGCATAGTAACAAAGTAAAATAGCAGATAAGAATAGAAAAAAAAAGACCTATCAACTCCAAACTTTAATCCTACTGTGTTGATCCAGAGGAAGGCAAAACCCTCTATTAAACAGATGCCAAGTGCCCAATACAAAAGAACACATTACTTCCCAATTCAAAATGTGACAATCAGATTAAATCCCTGGATTAAAATGCCATCTCCAGAAACCTTTAACCTAACAGAAATAACTTTCAAAAAAAGGCTTCTAAACCCTTTTTGAACCTGATCAATGAATCCCAATATTCAACAAACCGTTCCCCGTTCATAGTCCCTCATACCTTCCACATAAAAAAAGTTCGTTCAAGTAAAGTTTAGTTCCCCGAAACGTCCCATTTTTAAAATTTCATTTTCAGCGGCTTTCTGAAAATTTTGGGCCACTAATCAGGCAGAGCACAGAGAAGTTTTTTCAAAAGTCATCGTGAGGTGTTGCTCTCTTTTGGGTCTGAAATCACATGACCATGTTATATATATATTTTACTGTATTTTTCCCCAAAGTCACTTTTGAACTGTACAAAGGGGTGCTGTTAGTTAGATTTAGATTTCTTTTCCCTCTCCATCAACATTTTTGGAGTTGATTTGGTGGGTGAATCTTTCCCAAAAACCAGAAGCTGTATTTTCGACATTTGCAGGCTCACATAACGCCTAACTCTCATATACATGTATTAAAATATTATACAGATGCTTGGATTTGCTAAATCATATCGGCCCAAAAAGTTCTGTTTTTTGCAGGGTTCATTAAAGCATAACAATCGATTTTCCAAAACCGCCATGTGTCAAAAGGGCCCCCCAATTTTAAAATGCCCCGGCCTCAAAAAAAAAGGTTTTTTCCCGGGCCCCCCCATTTGAAACCCCCGGGTTAATTAGCCCCCCGCAAATTACGGCGTGTGGACGGGGGGGGGGAGGGGGGGGGAGTAACAGGGGGGCCGGCAACTTCGCCCGGCCCCATAGACTATACGCAGCGGGCGTAACGCCCCTAGAAAGTGACATGTCAAAAATTCCCCGCCCGGCGGATTCCCGGGCGGGAGAGGGAGTAATCCATAGTTCTCTATGAAACGTGAATTACCGATGAATGGGGCCCTTTTCGGCCCCTAATTGGGCCCCTTCAGCGCAAATTACGACCCAAATACGGGCCCCTTTTAAAAACCCGGTGAAAATGCCTTTAGCCCTTGAAAGGAAATAAGTATTTTTGCCCCTTTATTTTTCTGTACTCTTAGAGCAAATTTTTTTTACTAAGTTTTTTCCACGTACCATTTACTGTTAAGGATGGTAAATTTCCCGCTTCCCTACCTGTATAGGGTTAAAAAATTAACCCGAACACTTTTCCCATAGACTTTAAGGGGGTTCAAATTTCGAGTTCGAATAAAAACTTCGAACCAAACCCCAAAAGTTCGAGTTCCAATCGAACAAAACTTTTAAACTTTTTTGCTCATAAACTTTTGTTTGATGGTAAAACTTTTTTCCTCTAGATTTAGACTTTCCCCCCTTTTTAAATTGTAAAAAACTAGTGATATTGTGTCCTTTCACACTTTTGTACATGGCAATAAAATTTTCCCTTATGCCATAATTTTTCCAAGCTGAGTAACCCCATTTTTTTGATAGCTTTTTCTAGGAAACTCCCAACCCCAAACCCAAATTCCCCTTAAACGAATTTAGTCACTTTGATATAGCTCCGGGTGGCTCCTTATACCCCCATTGCCCACATCAATACACCAGATTCCATATGTGGCCTTGTTGTGGATGGGAACAAAGGTTATATTTTGGGGTGGACCCTTTTGTGTCTCTATTTTAATGTTTAGTTATTTTTATACCTCACAATACATTTATATATATATAAATTAAAATATAATATATTATATATAAAATTTTTAAATATATATAAATATTAAAAAATATATAATATATATAATAATATTTTAAATTGAAAGGGGGGAAACGCTGGTTGGTAAAAGCGAAGCCCCCAGGGAAAATGGAAACAAGACACCCTTTGTACAAAAAGCAGGGTTTTTTTCTTTGCCGGGCCCCTTTATTGGGGCGAATGGCAGCCAAAACGTATGTAAAATGCAATTTTACAAAAAAAACCCTTTCTCTTTCCGGCGCAAACTAAAAAAATGTAGTCCTTACTACCCACTTTAGTTTGGGAAAACTTGTGGGGGTTCCTTTCTAAAAGGCCCAGCTTCCGGGCCTGTAACTGCAGCCCCAACACCCCCCCCAATTCAGCTGACAGCTGCTTTTACAGCCAAACGAAACCCTGGCACGGGAACCGGGGGGGAGCAGCCACCCACTCCAACTCTTTGATTTCCCTCCCGGAAAAAGCCGGACCCGGACTAAGCGTTTTTCCACAGCAAAAACACTTTTGAAAAACCTGTGCCAACCGCCAAATGCAGCTGCACAAAACGAAGAAACCCGGTTTCCCAAACCTCACCGAGCCAGGCCTCGGGACCTGTTTTACTCTTTTGGGCCAAAACCTGGGGAAGAACTCGGGGGCCAAATGTATCCCCCCGTTTACCCCCTTTTCCCCTTCCCGGGGCCTTACATATCCCCCCCCCCCCCCCCTCTGCTCAGAACCTGTGGGGAGGGCCCCGGTCCCTTTAAAAACAAGGGGCCCACGGGGAAAAACGGCGTCCCCATTGCCCCCCCCTGAGATCCAGGACGATGTTCCACATAGAACGGGTAATCCTGTAAGGCAAAAAACCACCTGGCCCCCACTATTTTTTTTTCCCCTTTTATTTTTGGGGGCCTTTCCTTTTTTAAAAAGGTGGTGAACGGGGCCCACCCGAATTGCCCTCCCCAACAAATAGTACCTTAAAGGCCAATTGCCCATTTAGGACCAACCCCACTCTCTCTCTCAATTTTTGGCGTAATTTTTTTCCGCCGATGTTAACTTCCTGCTTAGATAAAACCACTGGGTTTTTTCTTCACCTTTAAACTACCGGGTGACAGGACTGACCCTAGACCAACTTTAGAGGCATCGCCGGTACTAAAAAATTTCCCCTTTTTAAAAAGTCAGGTGCAATTTAAACACGGCCTCTTACATAAGCCCTTTTTTAAATTTCAAAAAAGGTTTCTTCGACATCTCCGTCCCATTTTCCCCCTTTTGGATTTACCCCCTTTTGTAAGGCCCCTGTAAGGGGGCTGCGATGGTGAAAAAAATTTGGGGACAAACCTTTTCCGGGGGGGGGGGGGGGGGGGAAATCCAGCGATCCCTAGAAAAGCCTCCCCTTTTTTTTTTGGAAGCTGGTTTTGGCCAGTTTTTTAATACCCCTCCTCTTTGTCCATTTGGGGTTTAAAAAACCCCAAACCGTCCAAATTGTACCCCGGTACGACCTCCTCAAGCCCCGATCGCACATTTTTTTGGGGTTTCCCTCATACCAGCCTCCCTATGGATTCAAACCACGGGCCGGGAACCAAAGTAAAAAGTGATTCCCATTTCTGTTCTAAAAATGACCACATCTTTCAAGTGGGCCGCCAAAGCCCCGGGGTGGGGTGTGGGTTTATACCCAAACAGCCCTTTAAAAAGGGTGGCGGGGGCCCCCCATGTAGACCAAAAGGGGAAAACTACTACTAAAAATCCCCATCGGCGTAAAAAAAAAAAGCCTTTTTTTCCCTCGCCCCCCTTTGGGTAATTTTGGCATCTGCCAGTACCCTTTGGTCAGGTCAAGGGGGGTTAATTATCTTGGGGGCCCAGACGTTCAATCTTTTCATCCCCCCTTGGCATGGGAAAAGCGTCAAACTTTGACACCCCCATTTAACCCCCCGAAGTCATTATAAAACCTGAGAGTGCCATCAGGTTTAGGGTTGGGGGACAAGGGAAACCTTGACCACACTTTTTTTGACCCCCCCCTCTATAACTCCCAAGGATAACATTTTTCTGTACTTCCTCTAAAGCCCTTCCCTGGCTTCTGGGACCATACGGCCCCAGCCTCAGCTTTTGGCCCCGGGGGCTTTACAAAACCCTGCCAATTTAAAATTTTTCCCCACCTGGGGACCCTTTTAGAAGGTCCCTCTATTCCTCCCGCAGGAACTCTTTGACCTCTTGACCTAACTGCTGACAATGAAATTTTGATATACGGGGGGCCTTCGGGTAATTTAGTGCGGGTCTTTTTTGGGGGCCCCCCTTCCTGCTGTGAGAACCCCTCTGTCCCTTCCCCGGGGTTTTTTAAGTTGGTGGTAAATTTGTAAGGGTTTCTTCTCCCCGGCTGGTACACCTTTTAATTTACCCCGCTTTCTTTTTCCCTGACCTCATAGGGACCTTTTCCACTTTTGGGAAAATTTTCTCTTCTAAAAAGGTTGGCACAAAAAAAACCCAACCCAAAAACCCCATCAAACCTGGTTTTTAAATGACCTAACTCTTGCAACCTATTGTAAAAAACTGGCCGTGCTTCCTGATTGCTGCATGTCTCTTTTTACGATTGGCACGACCCGCCCTAATTCTAGTCTTGCATGTCCCCTATGTGGGGTATAACACTGCGGGTGTGTGGGGGTTTTGCTCCTGTTCCCCGTTTTTCCCTTTGCCAGTCCTTTAAAAGCTCTTTTGGGGTGCCTACCAAAACAGGGACTCAAAGGGGAGAAACCCGTGGTCGCCCGGGGCCTCCATGGAAAACATTAAATATGGTAACAGACGTCCCCCGTCCTTTCCATCTTTTTTCCACTACCCTTTTTTAAGGGAATCGCCTTTTAAAATTCGGTTTTAACCGTTCTAAACCAGGGGGCCCTCCGTGGGGGTGGGAAAACAGACGTCGCAGATGGGTGATTTTCAGGGGCCGAACAGCTCTTTGGGAATTTTTGAAAAAAGGGCGTCCCCTGGTCCCGTCAAGAACTCTTTTGGATTCGGTTCTTGGTGAAAAATCTGAAACAGGGTCACGGCAATGAAATTTTTTGACGTGTTTTTTTAAGGTTGGGGGAAAGGGTTTTAGGGTAAAAGGGTTTTGGGGTAATATAGCAAGACTAATATGTTCGGTGTCCTCTTGCAGATTTGGGGGGGGCCCCACTAGGTCCATGGGTATACGTTCAAAAGGGACCTCAAAGATGGGTAGTTTGGGAAACCCGTGGGGTTACGAAATTGTGGCCGTGGGGCAAATTTTCCTTTTGGGACTCGGGACAGGACTGGCAAAGTCCTCTAGGCCTTATAAATCCCCCGGCCAAAAAAAATTTCCCCCTCGATACGTTTTCCCCGGGTATTTTTTACCCCTAGGTGCCCACCCAGCAAAATGGGGAAAAGACCCAGCCCAATAAATAGCGGAAAAAATGGGGATTGTGGCACCACCAGCTGCTCTATTACCCCCAGTCGGGGGTCTTTTTTTCTCTATATAGGAGGTCCCTTTTTGGGAAACCCCAAAAATGGGGGTACACCAACTCAGTTGGGGCGGGTTTTTTTTATGGGGATTTGGGCCCCCCCAATTTTTTTATAACCCAAAACCCAAATTTTAAAGGCCCTTTTACTAAGTTTTGGGTCCCTTTAAATGCTCAGTACCAAAGTTTTTTCCCCCGGAAACTTTTGCAAACTTGAGAATTCAACCTTTAGGGGGGGTTTCCTCTGATTTCCCCCGGCCCCAAAACCCCAGAGGAAAATCCCCGTATTCAGGGCACATTTTTGTTGGGCCGGGTTTTTACAAAATTTTAAAGTATTACGGGACTTAAAACCCCCCGCTTTGCTTTTTTTTCCCACATGTTCCAGAACTTGTGGGAAAATTTCCCCTCCCACAAAAAACTTGGTGTGCCCGTTCTTGTACAACACCCACTTCATGAAATCCTGACCCACACGGGGTCCCATAGGACTACAAAGCGGGGGGGGTAGTCCCCTTAAAAGTCCCCCAATTTAAAACCCGATAACACCCAAGCAGCGAGCTGGATTTTTTGTCCAGGGACCAACTTTCTTGTTTAAAATCACTAGACTTCCCCCCAAGTCCCAAAAAAAGCCGTTTCTGGATGACCCTCCCTTTAAAACAAAAAGGGGGAAACCCGCCGGGCCTCCCATATTGTCCCTTTTGGGCAGCATAAGCGGGCCGGGAATAATACACCTGCGCCTTCCCCAATTTACAATCCCATGGGGCCCCTTTTGGAGGGGGCATTTGGGGCCCCCACATTTTCCCAAAACCCGGCAGCCGCCAGTTTGGGCTACATTTGGGCCAAAAAGGTGGGCCTAGGGAGGGAGGGGTTTCCTTTTTTGGGATTTTGGCATCCGTTCACCGTGCGCTTTGCCCGGCCCTGCCACCCTCCTTCCCCAAAAGTCTCGTCCCCCTAGTAATAGGGAAAAGTCTTACCAGCTAAAAGGTCCTTTTCGGGTTTTCCCCGGGGCATGCAAGTCCTTTAGGAAGTTTCCTTTTGTGGCGGTTTAAAAAGCTCCACGACGACAAAAAGCTCACCACGCTTTTTTTGGGGTTTGGTTATCCTAGGGACGTTTTAATCCTCCCCCGGGAGGGCACGTAGGAAGCGGGGCCCCCCCCACCCTTTTGCGATCGTGCGGAACTTTAGCCCCCTCCGGGTGCAGCCACTTCCCTTTTCAATGGAACAGGTCGTACATCGTGGGCCTTTCAGGTTTTTCGGGTTTTACTCCCAGGAAATAAAAAACGCTTTCCCGAAAAGCCAAGATTACTCCGAGCCGAACCGGAACCTTCCCCCCGAGCCCAAATAAAGACTTTGGGATCCTTGGGCCGTAAATAAAGGGATGTCATTCTTGGGGTTTTCTTCCCCCCTCAGAAAGGGGGGCCAGCACATCCCCCACTGGTCTTTTTGGGGGAATTGTTTCCCCCTTTAGCGATTCATTCGAATGGGGCACAGAAAAAGGCCCTCGACCGTCATCCCCCTGGGCCCTCATAAATTTCCCGACGGCGCTCTGCACGAGCTGTCGGGGGCCCCCTTGCAGCCCCCCGAGTCAACCCCTTGTCCCCTTTTTGCCAAGGCTTGGATTCTGTGTTGCAGGGGCTGATTTCCCCCTGTTCTTCTCCTCACCGCTCTCTGGTGAACCTGCCCAACAGAAGGTTTGGTTCACTTTTGCGCCTTTATGGCTTCCCCATGCACACTTCCCCTTGCTGTGCTTGGTTTTTTTTGCTGGGGGCCCGTAAAGGCTTGTTGGGAAAGGGGGAGGGTTTACGCCCCCACCCGGTTTTATTAGCTCCCCCATGCTCGCCATCTCAGGGTTTTTACAAATGTGGAGCTTTTACCCAGGGCATGGGGATTGTCAGCAACTGTCTGTTAAACGGGTGTTTAATCTCCACAATAGTAAAGTCTCCCTTAAAAAAGTCTGCCCCATCCTCCACCAACTTTTTAAAAGGGGGACCTCGGTGGTAAATTAAAACCCCCCGGGCCCAAAAGGAGACACAGACACCCTTTTAGCAAAAAGCACGGTTTTTTGTCCGGCGGTTTTTTTGTTCGAATGGCGCCAAAACGTATTCAATACAATATAAAAAAAAATAAACTCCTGCTCTCCCGAGCGCTAATTTTTTTTTCAAAAAAAATGTTTCCCTTTCTAAAACAGGGTTGTAGCTTGGGAAAATTTTGGTGTAGCCTCCCAGGGCCCCCTTCCTTCCTGTAAAATTTCAGAAAACACCCCCAAAAAGTCCCGCTGACTTCTGACCTTTTTAAAAACCCGGAAAAAACCCTGGGAAACCCGGAACCTTGGGGGAGCAGCCCCCCCCCCAACTCTTTTTACTGCCCCGGGAAAAAGCCCCGACCCGGACTAAGCTTTTGTTTCCACAGCTAAACAAATTTGATAAACATTGCAAAAACCCCCTAATGCAGCTTTACACAAACCCCAAATAAGGGGTTTTTACCTCACCGAGGGCCCGGTCTCCCGGGGACCTTTATTAAATCTCCCCCATACCCGAGCAAGAACCAGTTTTTACCCCTTTACCACCTTGCCCTTTGGGGGGCCCTTTCAATAATTTTATAAATATATATATATACTAAATAAAAAACTATATTATATATAAAAATATATAATATATAATAAAAATTAGGAACATACCTTATAGGGACAGCGTAAAAACTGTTTTGTGTAAACTTTTTCATTTAAAGTGTTAAAAAAAAATGGCCGCCGTAACCCTTTGTAAAAATCGTTTTGGTAATAAAAAATGGCGCCTATCAAAGTTACACCCTGGTTTTTGAACATTCCTGAAGCGTGAGGGGTTTGGTCTTAAAAAGATAACAACGTGGCCCAAAAAGACCCTCACAGCCAGGTACATGTGTGGGTTTTTTATCTCCCAATTTGCAAAGGGAAAATAATAAGGGCCCCATTTTTTTGAATTTAAAACAAAAGCACTTTTAAAGCAGCAAAGGGATTTGTGGGTTTGTTTTCCGTCACCCTTTCTTTATTTTTTAAAATTTAATTTTTAACCCCACGAGGACAGAAAAGCCCCTTTGAGGCTACCCTTTCCCTTTCAGATGTCCCCCTGTAACGTGGGGGATGGGGTTAGATCCCGAAATTTATTAACCGAAAACTAAATGGGTGCAGCTTCTACTGGGGGGAAAAAAGGGGGAAAAGAAAAGGCGCCATCACTCTTCTGAAAATCTGCTGGGGAAATAGATTCCCTTTCTTTGGGTTATCCGACAATTGTTTGTCTAGTGGGTTTCTTTTTCTATTTTTTTCATTGGTTTTTTTTGTTAGGTCACGTGACAGGTAACGATTTGGGGCCCAAAGCTATTAGAACCTAGACCTTCCCAAAATTTAAACCCCTTTTGGGTTTTTTTTCTGTTTTAAAAGTATTGAATGTTTTGGGGGAAATGATTAAAAACAAGCTGGGACCAAGGGGTTAAGGCAAGGGTGAGAACAGAGCATAAAAAACCCAGAAAAACCCAGCTCTGTGGTTTTAAGAAACTCCCCGGGAGTAACAGGGGGGTTCTTAAATCCCCCGCGGTGGAGCGGTGGAAATGGGGCCCCTGGCTTGGAGGAAAAAAAAAAAAGCTTCTTGTGTTTAAAAATTAGAATTATTTGATGTGGAATCATAAATTCAGGCTTTTCCTTGGTGTAGGGGAAAGCTGAGACAGGTGCATAAAAATCGGTTTTTTAACATTTGATACGAGTCTGTCTCTGTCGAGTTTTTTGTGTCTATGCCCTAAAAATGGACATGTCTTTTGTAGAAACAAAAAAAACAAAGATTTGGTATGTGAGTTTAGTGCACAGGCCCCATCGGGGTTTTTTAGAGGGAATTAAGAATGTTAGATAAGATTCATTGTTGATGGGAAGTAGTAATAAAAGTAGTCGAAAATTTGAAAGTATGAAGGGATGTAAGACCTCAGAAAGATTTGAGAAGGAGGGAAATGTCTGAGGATTGATATAAAAAGAAGGTGTTTAAAGGTTTTTGGAATGTTTGTTGATGGCTGAACCCTGGTCAGTGTAGCTTATGGATTCTAGAGAAGGGGGGGGCCCTGGTGGTGCAGGCCTATGTTTCTTTCCCAGGGAAAGTTTCTGAAAAAAGGAAAGGTGAATACTGTGCCGACACCCAAGGCAGAGGACTTGTCTTGGGGTGGAGAGAAAAGTCGGGGGGTGTAAACAAAACTGCTGCAACAATGGGGAAACCCCACCCCTAAAAAACAGCCCACCTGTGCAAAGTCCCCTGCCCCTGAAACCCAACCTACTTTTTTGCCAATTACTATCGGCAGTTTTTTCCCCACTTCTCTAAAATGGTGGCTCCTATTGTGGCTCTCACCAAAAGAAAGCAACCCCAAATGTTGGCCCCCAGCTCCCGAAAGTGCCTTCCGGATTTAAGTCAGCCTTTGCTTCCGCACCTATTTTTCACGCCCTGACCCGAGAACCCTTTTCCCCCTGGAGGTGGATGCCTTTCGGTGGGGGCCGGGGCTGCCCTCAAAAGGGCCCCAAAGGGGGGAAAAACCCATTACCTGGGGGTTTCTTCTCCAAGACCTTCTCGTCGGCTGAGAGGAACTATGTATTGGGGACCGAGAATTACTCGCTATCAAGATGGCCCTGGAGGGTGGCGGCATCCCTGGGGGGAGTGTCATCCTTTTGGGTATATACGGATCAAAAAAACCCTTTCATTTTCCCAGTGGCCCCACGCCTAATTCGGAAAGCAGGGTGGTTCTTTTTTTTTCAAGTTTAAAACTTCCGGATCCATTTTCCCCCAGCGAAAGAACTCAGGGCGGTGCTCTCTCTCGGCATCTACATCATGGGGAGGAGCCGCAGCCCCAACACTTTATACCTCGGAACGCCTGACCCAAAGCAGACCTGTCCCCTTCGCAGTCCCCCCCTGGCAAATCGTTCGGCCGTCGTCCGCGGGAAAAAATACTAAATTTGGGGGCATTGCTTTTTGATGGCAGGAAATCCGGGGCCGAAGTCTTTCCCAATTGATCCTCTTTATGGGGGCCAGGGGGGGCAAAAGATATTAGGGATTTGTGGATCCCTTGTACTTGTGCTCGAAATAATTTTACCCCCCCCCACAGTCCCCCGGGCACTGGCCCCCGCCTACCCAGTCTCCATGGCCCCATGTGGCGATGGTTTTATCCCCGACCTTCCACCCTCTTCAGGTAACCCCGTGTTTGGGTCATTAGGGATTGGTTTTCAAGATGTCGCACTTGTCCCATGTCCGGGTTACCTTCCGCCCCAGTTTGCCCCCCTTTTTTTTTACGTGTTCCACCGCACTCTGCCCCCAAATCGTTTCTGATGGGGGTGCAGTTCGTGTCCAAGTTCTGGCGCGCACTTGCTCCCGATTTAGGTGAAGTTAGATTCTTTCGTTTACCCTCCCCAATCTAACGGCCAGGTAGGAGGGTCAAAACAATTTGGGAGTAAATTAGATCATTTTTTTTCTTGGGGGGGGGGCCCCCCACCCGGGCCGAATTTTCCAACCCCTTTACCCGGGGGTTCAGGGCCTCTCCCTTCTTTTTTGTAAAATGGCCCGGGTCCCCCCCCCCTCTCCCCGCCCTCCCCTCCGAGGTTTCCCCCCTGTAGAGCTTGGCCAGGGCTTATCTGGGATTTGGGGGCAGACTCGTGCCCCGCGGGTGCGTGCCCGTAGAAGGCTCAGCGGACAGAAAGAGGAGACCGGCCCCAACCTTGTCCCCCCGGGGACAAGGGTTGGGTGTCCCCAAATATGCAGGTTAAAAATTCCCAGCTACAAGCTGGGTTTCCCCGCTTCCTTGGGCCCTTTTAAATCCGGGGCCCCCATTAATCCCGTGCAATAAGTCCCACTCCCACCCACCTTTTGGATCCCAAATTCTTTCAGTATCCCCCCTTGAAGCCCGTGTGTTGAACCCCTTCTCCAGAAAAATTACCCCCCCCCCTCCCGAGGCTGTAGTCCAACATATTTGCGGTAAAAAAAAATCTTGGCTATGAAGTGGGTTAGGGGGGAAAAAAGGCAATTCCTGGTTATTGGGAGGGTTCGGGCCGGGAGAAATCGGGGGCCCCGAGGAAATACCCGGACCCGGTCTCTGTTGGGTTCCCCGAACCAGAAAGAGGGGAGGGGCCCAAGGGGGGGGGGGGGGACTGTCCGAGGGTCCCAGCCCCTTTCCCCGGGTCGGGCGCACTCGGTGCGTCTCGGGTTCCGGGGGGCAAAATGCGGTCCCAGGGGCGGGGGCCGGCTTCCCCCTTACCTGTCTGCGCTCCCCGCCTCCCGTCCCCTGGCCGGCCGGTATGCGCATTCCCCCGCCTTAGGGCCGCCGGCCGCTCTCGGGGGGGGTTTAAAGGGCAGTCCCCAAAATTTTTGGTAAAGGTGGCGGTGACCCTATTTAACCTCTTCCTTCCCGGGGGCCCTTGTGGATCTTTGTGCCTAATGCCTTTGGAAAACGTCTTCGCCCCTACCCGTCTTCCTGTCCGAACCTTTACCTTTCTTCTCACCCAACCTTTTCCGCCCGTCCTGACCCCCTGCCTGCCCCCCATTCGCCTATCTAACGTTTTGGCCAGCACCCTTGGCTGCCACCGCAAGCAAGTCACGCCAGGGGGCGACCTGGTAGTTCTCCCCGCAGCAAGTCCATCCCGCTTTTCGGCGGGCTCGTAAAAACGGGTTCTACTTAATTCCGCCCCCGGTACGGCTTACCTCGCTTGCGGTGGTCCAGGGACCCACTACCACACCCTTCACACAGCACATCCCGGGAAGGGCATTGGAGGAGCAGTCACTGACCAGTAAGGGGGCTCAGGAATTGACTAAGCAGCCCCCCTTACTCACGGCCTCACTGAAGGGGGGTGCAAAGGCCCCGAACAAAATATTTTACATCCCACCGGATCAAGTTTTCTGTCTTAAAAAGTGAAATTATGGGCCCCCTAGAAAAAACCCTATGCCCTATTACAGAAAGTTTATGGTCCTTGTAAAATTGAACAGGGGATTCAAGGGGGCCCATTGGGCGGGAACCCCTCTCAAGCCGTCAGATATGGATGAATCACTGCTGCCTCCAGAGTGTATTTTGTGAATAGCTGACACTGAATGACTCAAAAAAGATTTGGGGAATACCGTGCACGAAAGTTAGATTTCTCTATCTGGGATTCTCCTCCGTTTTTAAAACATGCCGGATGGACCAGTGTCTTTGTGGAGGGGTTCTGGAACCCATCAAGAACAGCTGAAGAGGTTTTACCCGAGTCAAGACTCACCAAGAGATGTGGTCTTCTATTCAAAAGGCATTGAGAAAAAATCTGCCCTTGGGGTTTTAGGATCAAGTCGTCCCTTATGGGGGCCCATGTATAGGGCCTGGAGCCTAAAGCCAAGACCACCGCTTTTCTTTCTTGAAAATGCAACAGAGCAGGCACTGGCCCCTCCCGCAAAAAAAAGAAGAGGAGACACCAAGCCAAACTCGGACCCTGCTGCTGATGTCTGTCCTATTTGAACCCAGCATTATAGGGCGGGAATCCCTCGTGCAAAAATTTGTAGAGGCAGTGAAGACAACACCCCCCACCCTTTATGAAAATGCTTATATCCCCCCGAAGTGAAAAAGCTATTGCCAGTGCCCCCTCACGGGCCCGCCGGCCCCAAAGAGCTTTAAGCTCTTTTTTATTGGAAGGGAAGGCATACCCTTGGGAGTTTAGCGCAGGCCCATGGGATGAAACTGACCAGCGGTAATACTCTGCAAGCGGACCCAGCTCAAGGGGGACCTTCCATTTTTTCGCGTAGTTAGCCCAAGTCCGGAAAAAAAGCGGATATCTAGTTGGCACTCCTCATCCTTCTGGGGTCCACGGAAAACTCCCCATTCTCAACTGCAGCTTTCCCCAGCCACAGGTCTCGGCTTCAGTTTTCTCTCCTCCTG
>JAODAL010043302.1:0-33970 GCA_025379985.1 Phyllomedusa bahiana | reverse complement strand
TGGTGCCCTTTTGGGACCTGAACCCAATTACCAATTTTAAACGTTATGGATTAATAAAAATGGTTTCAAAAATTTAATGGTCATCCCAAACCAAACGTTTTATTTGAGGGGGCGAGTATAAAATTTAAATGTATCCATGTTTTCCCATACCAAGTATACCATATTTACAAACAAGAAAAATCATGGGAATGGCCCTTCCTGGTGCAGTATGTTAATTTTGTAACTTTAGAAGGGAAAGGATGTGATGCAACTTATTGTACTCAGCTATTTGTGTTGTACAGTGAAGGAACAACTCTCCAAAAGCATTCAAGCATTTATCACATGGGACTATGGCTGCTCCACCAACAACTCCTTTCTCCTGGATCTGGCAAATAAGTTACAGTCACACCTTTTTCTATCTTTTCCCAGAACAGTCAACAGAGCTTGAAAAGCAATTCAAGAAAACAATGTTTGGTTTCAAAAGCTTAAAGATTTTATTAATTAATTAATATTCAATTGCCATATATACTTGATTATAGACCAACCCGAATATAGGTCGAGGCATGTAATTTTGCCACTAAAAACTGGGAAATCTTATTCACTCGATACACTTGGTAAGATGCAAAAAGTAAATTTTTTTTTTGCTCTTAATTTTTACCTCTCCCCCTTCCTCCCTCTTAAAAGAAAAAAAAGAAATTAAACCTTTTTGAAATTTTTATTAAACAAAAAACTTATTAATGGTGTTAATTTATTCAAACCCTTTTGGCCAAAAATTGGGTAGAAGCCCCTTTTTTTGACCCCTTTACACCCCATGAGCTTTTGGGGGAATGATGCAACAAGTTTTTCACCCCGGATTGGGGTCCTCGCCTCTTCCTTTGGCGACCCCTCGCCAACTCCCTAGGTTGGATGGTGAACTTTGGGTGGGACACCTTTTTCAAGTGTCCCAGAGAGCTAAATTTGGGTTTGGTGGGCTCTGGGGGGCCCATCAAGAAGGGGGCACAGAGTTGTTCGGGACCACTGCTTTTTTATTTTAGCTGGTGCTTAGAGTCATTTTTTGTTGTAAGAAGAACCTTGGGGGCCCAGCTGAGGCCAGACGTCGGGAAATTTTTTTTCCTTGGATGGCTCTGTACTTGGGCCGCATTAAATTTTCCCTTAAATTGCAACCCATTCGTCCGTCCCTGCGCTGAAAAATACCCCCATAGCATGATCGCCACCACCATGTTTCATGTTGGGAAAATTGTTTGGGGGCAGGTGATGAGCGGGGCCGGGGGTTTTCTCCACCCTTACAATTAACACCAAAAAAAAGTTCAATCTTCTTCCATCAGACCAGAGAATTTTATTTTCATTTTGGGGATCCTTCAGGGGGGTTTTATTGCAAACTGTATGCAGCTTTCATATGTCTTGCTCTGATGAGGGGACTTCGTGGGCACACCGCCATAAAGCCCAACTTTGGAGGCTGCGTGAAGTTGATTTTTGTGGAACTTTTCCCATCCCCAATTCCTCTCGGAGCTCAGCCCAGTGATCTTGGGGTTTTTTCTTTACCTCTCTCACCGGGGGCTCTTCTTCCACGATTGCTTATTTTTGGGGACGGCCAGGTGAGGAAGAGTTGTGGTCGCCCCCAAACCCTTCCCTTTTAGGATTATGGAGGCACTGGCTATTTGCAATTTTGGTGCTGCAGAAATTGTTCTGTAACCTTGGCCAGATCTTTTCCTTGCCCAATTCTGTCTCTGAGCTCCTTTGGGCATTCCTTTGACCTCAGATTTCATGTGTCTACATCACGTAGCTGTAGGGTTATATAGCAGGGTTTTTGTCTTTCTTATCAAGTTCAATCGTTTAATTTAAAAACAGCTGACTCCAAAGAAAAAGTAGAACCATCTCAAGGGGAGGAAACACAATTTTTAAAAATGAGTGTCACAAAAGGGCCGAATATTATGACCATGGATTTTTCATTTTTTCTTTTTTTATTAAATTTGCAAAAATATCTACTTCAAGATGGGGTGCTAAGTGTACATTAATGTGCAAAAAATGAACTTTTTTGATCTTACCAAATGGCTGCAATGAAAGAGTTAAAAATATAAAGGGGTCTGAATACATTCCCACTATATATGATAAATCAATGTTATTAATTTAATAATATTCAATTAAAACAGGATTATAGACAGGACAAAAGTGCCAATGATTTAAGAGTCTCTATATTTCCTTAAGGTACTCCCAAGTTGCTAACGTTCATCAAAAGATTATCGCTATCAGCTTATATTATATCTCCGAAATATATCATCTTAAATATATGAGAGGTAGGAATGAAGCTCTTACTGATAATTATTACTAAGGAATAGAGGTCTTTTTTCTTTGTTTGCAAACTCAATGTCCCATCTGTCCAGTCTGCAAAGTAGAAGAAATACAGAGACCAACTGTTCATGTTTATTGCCATAAAGTATGGGAAGTGTGACTCTACCAGTCACTACTGGCTCTGCTTGACTTAGGCAACAACATGACCCTTGTTTTCAACATGACTCTCTGAGGGACATTCAGGCTGCCCAAACACAATAGATTTTAAGTGGATGGTGCTGACATTGGCAGTCTCAACCTACAAGTATCTAATGTGTGCGGTCAGCTTGACCTTATTAACTTTGGCTCTTGTAGGGGTGACTTCAAAGAAATTTTGCCCCCATATGTATTTGCATGGTAATGAAAAAATGGGGCCCGGATACTGTGCAATGACACAAGCCCAGGCTAAGAGAATTTAACATTTACTACACAGGCAAAAGTGACAATCATTGTCAGCACATTTCGAGCTAACATCAACAGTATATAGGCGGGGAGAGTCCAAATGCAATTATATGAAATATAGCATAGGTTACATTGCAAGCACAATCTGGGGCATGGTTCAGATCGTAAAGTATAATTTTTAGTCATGGAGATATTTAAAACAGAAATCTCATGTTCACCTCAAAATGAAGCAATAGGAATAAATGACTGAGCATATGATAACGATGCTTGCATTGTCTTTGGACTTTAGGATTGAGAATCTGTCGCCATATTCATTGTGACGCTTCATTATTACATGTCTGTAGCCCTTCTATTGACTGGTGAGTGAAACTGTATGTTTTTTGTCCTGTAAAAATCAAACTGAACTGATTTTATGGCTTTGTTGTCAAATCTGTTGTCCATTGATTTAAACCAAAAACTACAACCTCCTAGATAGATAAAGGGTAGAAGGGACCCCAAGTTACAACTATCTGGCAAAACCACCATCAAATTACAAGGAAACTACCAAGAATATCAATTATGCCTATAATACATATCAAATATAACTTTGATATATAGTAAAATGACTCGTAAAGTATCAACCAACCAAAAAGTAGAAAAAGTAGTAAATTGAAAATAACAATCAGCAGAGCAACCCGCCCCCAACAGGGGCGACCCGCACTGGAAAAACCCTAATGGTCGATTACAGTACTAAAAGGGAGGACAGAAAACATATCAAGCAAACAGAGGGACATATATAAAACAAATGCCTTATGACAAAAAATATTAAATATAATAGTGCAAAACGAAACAGTGAAAACAGTTCAACAGACATATATTACACATAACAAAACATGTCCAACGCGTTTCACCCACAAGTCGTGTGGGCCTATCAGGGTACCAAAAGTTATTATGTCTGTATATAGATCAACGTATATATGATAAGATACGCTTAGAATATGATACGCTTATGTCCCTTCAAGATGGAAATGATGGTCACAGGTACCAAGATCCTGAGATATCCATCCGTGGTACTGCACAAGAAAAATGGATGCCCACAGATAGAAATGGCAGCCAATTCTATCTTTGGGCATCCATTTTTCTTGTGGGTGAAACGCGTTGGACATGTTTTGTTATGTGTAATATATGTCTGTTGAACTGTTTTCACTGTTTCATTTTGCACTATTAAATTTAACATTTTTGGTCATAAGTCATTTGTTTTATATGTGTCCCTCTGTTTGCTTGATATGTTTTGTGTCCTCCTTGTAGTACTGTAATCGACCATTAGGGTGTTCCAGTGCGGGGTCGCCCCTGTTGGGGCGGGTGCTCTGCTGTTTGTTATTTTCTATTTTTCTACTTTTTCTACTTTTTGGTTGGTTGTACTTTAGGTGCAGTTTTATCTGATATCATTAAAAGTTATATTTCATATGTATTATACCCATAGGCATTATTGATATTCTTGGTAGTTTCTTTGTCCATTGATTTAAAAAAACATTTCCTTAAGATCCTTCTTATTGCGGTTTATGTATGATCATTTTCTTTCATTGGAGGCTTAGTCGTAGAAAGCAGCTCTCCATTTTCTGACATCCTGGTGGAAATGTAATTTAAACACCTGGGTTAAAATACAGTATCCAAACTGAAGAGGTTGTGCTGAAGGAGATGCATCGTGCAGTGAAGAAGGTGGCAGGTAAGAAACAGCTCACGCGTTTCCAGCAGTTGAACACCTGCTCTTAATCATAGCTTAGAGCAGATGTTCAACAGCTCGAAACGCGTAAGCTGTTATTCGGTGTGTTTCTTACCTGCCACCTTCTTCACTGCACGATGCATCTTGTTTTTATGTGAGTACCTCAATAAAATTTGGATATTTTACCTGCTGAGATTATTCGGAACTGTGCTGGAACAATACTCTTCTTTCTATACATTTTGCATTGCTGTCTCATGGGCATAGATACTATGAAGTGGAGCTGGCAATCCTAAGAAGTTTGTGCTGAAAGAGAGCAGCAACTTGAACCAATGATGAGACAGTTTGCATAGTGATACAACTGATGGGCAGACACCAGAGGCGTAACTTCAAGCTCTTGGGCCCTAGTGCAAAAAGTTAAATGGGTCCCCCAGTTACCATGCACCATTTACAATACTGGTGTCTTCTTATGTGGCAGAAAGACTTTTGGGCCCCCTTAGGCTGCTGGGCCCGGTAGCGACTGCTACCGCTGCACCCCCTGTAGCTACGACCCTGGCAGACACACTATGATGCAGAGATTTGTTTTTCATCTGTTTTGTAAGATAGACAAGGATCACATTGAATTCGGAGACCCCCTCTGCATAAGCTCAGTCAGTAGTAGCAGAGTTGTAATCAGTGACTAAAGCTTAGCTCCACTGCCTGCAGGAAGTCTAGGGTAGTCTAAGACACACCTCTTGTCTCATCATTGGTTCGGGTTGCTGCTCTCCTTCAGCACAACCTCTTCAGATTGGATACTGTGTTTTAACCCAGGTCTTTAGATTACATTTCCATCAGGATGTCAGAAAATGGAGAGCTGCTTTCTACAATGAAGCCTCCAGTGAAAGAAAAAAATATATACATGTATTTTGCTTTTTCTCAGTTTGTAAATTGCAACAGCCAGAACTTAAATTTGACATTCAAATTTATCAGACCACTCGGAGGAAGGCTCATAGGATTTCAAACAACTCATGTTTTTGCCTCATTAGAGTCCCTCTTATTTTGTGACTGAAAATGTATGTGTGGGGCGGTGGGTTTATTGTCAGTTGGCTTGATGACCGGCATTACTGGTTACAGCTGTGCAAGACAGCTGTTCCAGTGAATATCTTATTCAGGAAGCATGGAGGCAGTTGTGTATTGGACATCTAAGATATAAGACTTGTTTAGGCAACACAGCACCTATGATTACTTATGGGCCAATCCTCATAGAAAATAACCAAAGTGGTCTCAAAACATAATAAACACCTATAGCCACAAAAAGCACTATACAAAAAAAAAAAAAAATTAAATCTTTATTCAACAAATACCATAAAAGACGTAACCAACAAAGAAAATTTTAAATAGTGGCAATAACACTGCAAAAAAACATGTCCGTATCACCCACCACTCCTGATAACATACATCACAGATCAAGCTTAAAATAATAACATCAAATGTACAAAATATATACTCTATATAGATAATATAAATACCTGACTTTAAAATAGAGGAATATAAAATGAGAGTATACGTAGCAGACATGCACATAATTTGATTTGATTTTTATTTTTTGTACAGGCAGTCCCCGATTTACACTGTTCCCACTTACATCTGTCCCCTAGTTACAAATGAAGACTCATGGGGAATGCTGGCACTTGTAGTTCCATGTTCCACAGCAAATAGTAGCTGTGGAATGACAAGCTCCAGCATGCCACAGCAGCACATGAGGTGTAATCTTCTTAACAGTGGCACAGAGAGCAAAACAAATGTAAAAACCCTTCCTTGCACTATCCAAAACTAAAAAAAAAACTTTTGTGCTGGAGTTAAATTGAATAATATATCTGTTTCACATTTCATACAAATTCAATGAAGAACAAACCTACAGTCCCTATCTCTTTTGTAACCCTGGGACTGCCTATGTAGTGGTTTCTGTGGCTGTAGGTGTTAAAAAAAACCCCACAAAATATACCCCCTGTAATTTTGTCAGACAATTAGCGCATGTGTGGGGCTACTTGTCAGCTCCTCTCCATTTTCCAAACCAGTTGATTTTATCCAACAAGGAGCTGAGCAGGAAGAGCAGCGGCAGAAGAAGAAGGATGTTTGCAAAATGATTCCAACATAATGTAGACATATGATAAGTGTTATTAACCAATTTGTGTGGTATGACTATTTGCCTTAGAAGCAGAAAAATGAAATAATTTTTTTTTTAAAAATCCAAAAATTAAAAATATTTGAATGATTTTTCTTATAAATAAACACAAAACATATTGGCCTAAAATGTACCACTAATATAAAGTGAGATGTGGCACGAAAGAAAAATATTTTCAGAATCTGTCATCTTAGTTAAAGCATACCAAAGTTATAATCACACACAGTGACACGTGGACAGTATGAAAAATGGAGCTGCATCCCAAAGTCCAAAACTGGCTGCGTCCTAAGGGGTTACAGAGGCTAGGTCTGTTTTGAGTTTGTTTAGGTTGTCTCATGTATCTTGCCTATGGTTAGACTTTTTTTTGTAGATGTTTATTTCAGCTTTAAAGAATCCCAACTCTCATGTTTAGGTTACTTGAGAAGTTAAGCAAGATGTGTTGGTACGGTCTGACGTTTTCTCATAATTTAATGGTAGGTCTTTTTAGGAACAGGAGTTCGTGCCAACAACTGAGCTTCAGCTTTATAAATATGCAGCTGGCTTTGCAGGCTTTGGTGCTTTATGAAACAGCCCCCAGATTGAGGCAAGGTGATATTTTTCCTGACCAAAATTTTGGTATTAGGAAAGTATCTCAGAGTAATTGTGGCTCTTTTGTTACTTATTTTGAATTTATTGACAACAAAGCCTTAATGTTTGCAGTCAATTATATTTCATTAAAATACAAGCAGTCCTCGACTTACACCGTTCTGACTTACATCTGTGCCCTAGTTACAAACGGAGACTTATGGGGCATGCAGGCACTTGTAGTTCCATGTTCCACAGCAGATAGTAGCTGTGGAATGACAAGTGCCAGCAGGCCACAGCAGAAAATGAGGTGTAATCTTCTTAACAGTGGCACAGAGAGCAAAACAAATGTAAAAACCCTTCCCTGCACTATCCAAAACTAAAAAAAAAACCTTTTGTGTTGGAGTTACAGTTAATAAATCTACCTGTTCTGACTTACATACAAATTCAACATAAAGGAGTTGTCTCACTACAGGCTTTCAGCCTACTTCAATGTGTCTGGCAGCATAGGATTTTTGAATTCAGGGGCGTGCTTCTTGTCTGCCTCTTCTCCTCCCTCTTCGCCCTCCCCTCAGCACACAGACAACTCTCCTTCTATACAGCAGAGGGAGGGCGAGGGGGTTTGCTGCCAGAGTTAACCCTGTGTGTGCCTGCCTAGATCTGCTACTCACTGCTGAATCAGCTGCACTGTCAGCTCCACAGAGTCAGGAGACAACAGGGAGAGGGCTGATCTATGAGTGTGGAGAGGTCTGTGAAGCTGTGTATGCTAATAGCAGAGCAGGGGGATGTAAGTGTTCCTATACCCCCTGCTTAGCATACAAATCTCCACATCTCAAGCAACAACAAACAAACCCTGTCAGAACAGACACAGGGCAGCTGTGAAGTGTGTTACTATAATCACAATGTGTCACTAATACAGCAGAGCAGGGAGGGGTATGAACCGTTCACATGCTCCCCTGATCTGTTCTATTATTATAGTCAAAGCTCCACAGATACATCATGATTATAGTAACACACTTCACTGCTGTCACATCGTACTGACCACAGATCAGCCTCACCTCTGGTCTCCTCAATCTGTGTAGAGAGCAGGAGGGAGCAGGCACACACAGGGTTAATCCACACAGACACAGAAGCCAGAGCCCTCCCCCTCCTTTCCCTTAAGAAGCATACTGTGCAGGAGGGGCTCTGTTCTCTGACCTGTATTCAGAAACAGATGAGTCACCAGGACTAGCAGCCAGTGAGATAAAGATCAACAGGTCGGCTGCTATAGAGATTTCTAGAGCTGATGCACTACTACTAACAGGGATAACTCAAAATCAGTAGGACATTTGTAATGAACATATATTGCAAAACTGCTTGTTTTTTAAAGATCTTTTAATTAAAACCCAATCATTGTAGCGAGACAACCCCTTTAAGAACAAACCTATAGTCCCTATCATGTTCGTAACCCGGGGACTGCCTGTAGTTGGAAGTGATGAAAATCCATTAAAATTCATGTTCTAATTGTGCTCACTTAAAGTCTAATTAAATATTTGGTTAAAGACAATGTATATTCTGGGTGCTGAAAATGTTACTCAGTACAGAAGAATTTGGATAGGGACACAATTTTCATAATTTAGTCTTTATGCACTTCCACAATGGATCTGAAACAAAGCCATCAACATATCATTGGAGTGTAGACTTTTGGCCTTACTCAAGAGGTTCAAAGACGCATTCTCACCACATTGATTAGCTTCAACATTTAGGCAAAGCTAAATAAAGACTGCTACCAAATACATTGCTATTCTGATTTAGCTTATTTTCAGAGCTAGAGCAGCTATCATCGCCTGTTTGTGTACACAAGCTTCATATAAACTAGTACACCAAAAGTTAGACCGGGTGTGAAAAACAAATAAACTTCTAGCCCAAGAAAAGTGGAATACCGAAGAGAGGGATATAGGTCATAAAACGTAACTGTTAATAGAACAAATATTATTTAAAAACGCACTGCAAAACCATAAGCATCTCAATATCAAAAACACCCTAATAAGGATGTCACATGTAAAGAGGGACCAACTAAGAAGTCCTAAGTGGCCCTAGGGAAGGGGGCTAACAAAAAAGGCAGGAAAGTCGCCCCGATAAGGGCGTTCCCATCAGCAGCCTGACCCTACACACGTTGGCCCTAAACTAACCCTATGGTCCCATCCCAACATGTTTCGATCATCCAACCAATTTATACTGATCGCATCAGGGGACAATACAGAAGAAGAGACCAATAAGGGGCCAAAATGGTGTTAGTTACTCAATATCTATTCCAAATGTCAGTGGCATGCTATCAACTAAGAAAACATCAAAGGCATACAGGAATTTTTGAAAAATGCATTACTGCTAAGGATATATGAAAATGTGCGCTTCTTAGTTCACAATTTTGATCAAAAGTGTTTAAGCTCACTTCCCAATTGCGTCAAGGGGACCCCAGCACAGGTGAGTCCTAACACTAAAACGTTACCTCTCTTGGAGCCTGTTCAGACCTCAACACCTTAGGGAGTGAAAAGGACTAGCTACTGAATATCCTGCACTGATTTAAAACCTATGGAGATGGGTGGAGTGCAAATAGCCAATGAGGCAGCCACTCCTCATACAGTCTTAGTGGTACTCAGGCATCATAAAGGTAGTTAGAGGATGATTAAGCCGTTCCTCACTCTATTAGAGTAAGCCAGCATCGGCTGGCAAAGAGTACACAAGCTTCCCTAGGTTACCGATCACCTCTCTGTGCTGTAGCAGCCCTGGTCGGGATATAATGGATGGGGACCTCACTCCCTGATGTGTCTTAACAGCAGCACAAGAGCTTGTTTATGTTTCTTACTGACAAACTTTAACCATTTAGAGCTCTGTAGCTCTGTATCCTGCTGTAAATACCTGTCCATTACCAATGTCCCTCTAACTGGATCAGCTAGGAATAGCACAAATGAAATGTCAGACCCACTCATAGCCTGATCAGGAAATGGGAGTCTGAAGCTGGCTGTGAAGAGCATGCTCTGTGGAACAGCCTGGTAAAAGAAAATATTTTAATAACAATATTTAATTAACGGTTTCAAACTAGAGCCATTTTTTTTACATAATTCCTCCATTTTCACCAGTTCAGCAGTAACCTGACAAACTAACATAACGATAAATGTAAACATTTTAATACCTGGGTACAAAAACTTGGCAGTGAATGTCTGAAGTCTGGAACCCATAGATATCATCAAAGTTTAGATGTACTCTCTTGTGGTATTTTGCCTTCAGTTACTGTTGTTGTGGGTGTTTGTGCTTTAATTATTTGTGTAGCAAGTAAAAGCATGTTCAGTTAGATTGGAGTACTATGACTGTGATTAAAAAACATCTCTTTGCCTTAAAGGGAATGTGTCATAAGAAAAATTACGTATTGTTTAACTCACATTTTTTTGTTAAACACATTTTTAGGAATTTTTGGTTATGTTTTTTTTTTATTTTCCATATCGCTTTCAATATTTCTTTTAATAATTCTTAGGTCCTACAGTTTTCACTTTGGCCACTAAGCCTAATGTCTGACACTTCCTGTTCTGTAGATAGAGATTATCAGTAGTCTGCTCAATATCAGTAAAAGCAATGTCAAACTGAAAGGAGACACCAATGTGTATAGATAACACAGAATCCATCAGTCACAAGAGGAGATAGTCACAGTTCACCCTTTCACCTCCCTGCTCAGTGACTTCTTCCCAGGTCACACAGCATGTCTAGAAAACTCTCCTATAGAAGTCAATGGGACAGAGTCAGTCTTAAGGTTCCTATGTGCATGAAGCTGCTGTAAAGTATCTCTCTGACTGCTGTTAAAGCAGTGCAAGCTAGAATGTCTTCCCCACAATCATATATAGACGGCCAAATTGAGAAATCTACAATCAGGAAATAAAAATGGCTAAGAAGAAAGAAAATGGATGAGGGTCTTGATTAAATAAGGAAAATAAAATAGCCAACAGATTCCCTTTAACGTGGTTGTCTGACAAAGTGAAAAAAAAATCTCAAACAGCCTGTGTTAGTGTTAAGCCTTTCTTCATCTGATCTCCTGGGCCTTACACAGTTGTTTTTAGTGTTGAGCTACACAGGAAGCCCACAGAAAATTGGATAAAAGTACATTACAAACGTGCCTGACTTTAAGAGTGACATCATTCAGAACATCATTTCTCTTCACTGGGCTACATGTTTAGAGAGCTCTGTTGTGGGTTGCTTTTGTGGTACTTTTTATTAATTGATTTATTTTATTCATTGATTTATTTTATTCTTTTCTATAGCACCACAATATTCCAGTGAGTTGTACAGAGAATATCATTATTCACATTGGCCACAGACCAAATTCCATACATTCATACATATCTGTATATTTTTGGAGTGTGGTTGAAACTGGAGTACTCGGAAGAAATCCATGTAAATATTGGGAGAACATACAAATAGATGCTGTCATTGGTAGGATTTAAACCCAAGAGCCCAGTGCTGTGCGGCCCCAGTGCTAACCCCTGAGCCATCATGCTGCCCGTGAATTATCTTCAATTAAAATGGTTGGTAGCGAAAAACCTATTAAGATACTAGTCGTGCATCTTCAAAAATTTGAATATCATTGAAAATGAAAGGGATTCTCCAGGAAAATCTTGTGATTTGTTATAGGACTCACAAATGTATTATATTAAACCTTTAATTCAACTGAAATAGTCTTAAAATATATGGTTTCTCTATTTGTTTAAATTTATTGATATAAATTTTTTTTTCGGAATTTAAAAATTTTTTAGATCACTAGTACATGTCAAATTATTTAAAGGGAATGTTCATAAAAATGACTTATTTTTTTAAAACCATGTTTTTTTTTAAACACATTTTTTAAAAATTTTGGTTATTTTTTTTTTAATTTTCCTACCTTCAATATTTTTAAATCTTCCAAGCCCCTGCAGTTTTCACTTTGGCCCGCCAATATTTGTCTGCATTCCTGTTCTTTACAGAAAATTCCCAGTTGTCTGCTCAAAATCAGGAAAAGAGGTAAGCGAAAGGTGACACCCTTGTATGGTAACCGGGATCCACAAGTCACAAAAGGGGAAATAGTCCAGTTCCCCCTCTCGCCTCCATGTACACCGATTTTTTCCCAGGTCAAGAGCAGACTAAAAAACTCTCTGAGATGAAGGGGACTGAGTCATCTTAAGTCTCCTTGTGCATGAAGCTACGTAAAGCACCCCCTCTGACTGCTGTTAAAGCAGTGAAAAAAGGGCCTGACCAACATTGACAAATTTTTTGATGACACATTCCCTTTAAGTGTGATTAAATTTTTTTTGGTTCAAAGGCCTTAAGGTGTTGATGAAATACTATAAAGGGGAAATTCAAGGGGTTATTTTTTGGGATGCATTTTGCCCCCTATTTAGGCGAATTTCTTACACGCCGCGAAATGAAGCTAGGGTGGGGGGCTCCCCCCCCCGGCGCCCCGGGAGTACGTGCCGCAGTAAAGCCGTGTGAACAGACCCTAAGTCACAAGCAGGGTTGGCTTATGGCTGTGCTGGGAAGCAGAGTCCAAGGGTATGTTCAGATGTAGTTATTACAGCCAGCACTTCTCCGTGCTGTAAACGCTGTCGTTTGTGCTTTGAAATTCCAGGCTTGCAAGACTGGGAGATTTCTGCCTCATATACATTTGTGTGCCGAGAAATATGGGAGTAAAATCATTGTAGTCTGAACGATGAAAATAATTTTATACTGGGCATTGTTTTCAGCATATTTTGCATGTAGTTCAGGACACAATACACACTGGTATACGTTCCAAACATAACCTAAAAAGCACATAGGGTCTCATCTATAAAAAGTGTTTAGGTCTCAGACCGTCCATAGCAATCACAGCGCCCCTTTTGTTTCATATTGTGCTCTGAAAAAAATTAAAGGGGAGCTCTGATTGGTTGCTATGGGCAACAAAGAAAGTCTTAGACAAAGACAATTTTTATACACCCCAAGCATGTACTTCGCTGCAGGAAACTCCCAGGGTCACTCCTCTAACCTCCAAAGAGCAATGGCTGACACCTAGCATTCAGACAAGTCAAGGGCCAGGGCAAGCAGAGTTCAATCAAGTGATGGTCCATGCAATTGTGAAAGCAGGTGGCAAGAATGGAACGTGGCCAAAGAGATTGTCAGGGTTAAAACCAGCAGAATTAGCAGCAGCAATTCACATAGCAAAAAAAGTTAGTAACACCTATGATCATGTATGAGCGGACGAGGTGGGTGATCCCCATTAAAGTAGGGTTACTGTTAGTGGCTTCCAGTACCTCAGGGATTAGCAGAACACATTGGCCCTTTAAGTTAGCAATAAGTAGAAATGAACAAGCCCTAAAAAGTTCGAGTCGAACCTCGAACTTCAAGAAGTTCGTTTCGAGTCGAACTTGAACTCGAACCCCATTAAAGCCAATGAAAGATGTTTGGACTAATTTTTATCCCTATACAGGTGAGGAGAAGCTGTAATTACCATCCATAACAGTAACTAGGTGCATTATCCACCGGACACGTACGCAATGAATGCGCCTAAAAATGAAACACGTGTGCCTAGTCCCCCGAGTCGATTGCTAAGTGAGTCTTATCAAATCGACTGAGGCCTTAACAACTGGCTTTAACAACCGACTGGTAGGGTCCGCGGAGTCGATTGCAGAACTCTTATTGCGAACTGACTTGAGCTAGGCCTTAACAACCGTCTAACGACTGTATAGCGACATCAAAACGCAGTAAATTAAGTGGTCCTCCTTCCCCCCCAGTGAAGGTAAAAGGGTCCCCCCAGTAAGTTATGACTTCCCCCACAGGTGGTTAAATACATTATATGTCCTCCCCGTAGGTAGGTGTGTAGTTTACAATGTCCACCCAGCAGGTAAAAAGGCACTATATGGATCCCCCAGTATGTATATAGTGCAGTTTATGGATCCCCCAGCAGGTATATAGCAGGTTTAGTCCCCCAGCAGGGTATATAGGCAGGTTTAGGTTCCCCCAGCAGGTAAATAGCAAGGTTTAAGGTCCCTCCAGTCATGTATATTGGGATGTTTAGGTCCCCCATCATATATAGGCATGTTTAGTTAGCGTCCCCCAGCCAGGTTAAATAGACAGGTTTAAGAGTCCCAGCAGGTATATAGAATATAGCTTAATAGCCTCACAGCACATAGTAGGTAAGCATATAGGTCCTCAACAGCAAAAGTATTGTAGAAGCTTATAGCCCTCACCATCACATATGTAGGTAATTATTAGCTCCTCCCTCACGTATATAAGTAATAATAGGCCCCCCTCCCTGCACAATAATAACAGTAGATAATAGCATCCCCTCCTGCACATATAACAGATAGATAATAGCTCCCCATCCCCTGCCCAATATAACAGTAGAAAATTAGCACCCTCCTGCACATAAAACAGTGAGATAATCAGCCCCCCCTCCCGCACATAAAACAACATTAGATAATAGCCCCCCTCCCTGCACATATAACAGTAGATAATCGCCCCCCTCCCTGCACATATAACAGTAGATAATAAGCGATAGATATCCGCCTCCCGCACATATAACAGTAATAATAGCAGTCACTGCCGCACATATAACATAAGATAATAGCATCCCTTCCCGTGCACATATAACAATAGAATAAAAAGGTCCCCCCCCCCTCCCTGCACATATAACATAAGTAATAGACACCTCCCTGCACATATAACAGCTAGATAAAGCACCCCTCCCAGCACAGTATAACAATAGATAATAGCCCCCCTCCCTGCACATATAACAGAAGATAATAGCCCCCCTCCCTGCACATATAACAGTAGATAATAGCCCCCTCCCAGCACATTGAAAACAATAATAATCAAGCCCCCCTCCCTGCGACATATAACAATAGATAATAGAGCCCCCCAGCTATGTAAAAGCGCTAATTAAAAGTAATTACCCTGACAGCACTTACCTGACCTCCCTAGCGCTGTAGATGTCCGTTTGCGCCCGGTCTTTTCTTCAGCGGGTGATTCACCCAGTGCCTGCGCGGGCAGCGTGATGGACGCGCACGACCGGCCCGATGCACTCCGGCGCGCACATAAGTCCGCATCTGACTGCGGCCACAGATAACTCCTCGTGGGGAGCTCGTCCACTGCACCGTCTTTGAAGCATCTAACTTATGTTGCTCCAGGGACGCACAAACAGTACTCCCGCCAGCCGCTGCAGTGTCTGCCCAGGGTCCTAAGCCGTAAGCCGATAGCTTTTAGCGACGGTGTAGCGGCCTTAGGAC
Organism: Phyllomedusa bahiana; assembly: GCA_025379985.1. Lineage (NCBI taxonomy): Eukaryota > Metazoa > Chordata > Amphibia > Anura > Hylidae > Phyllomedusa > Phyllomedusa bahiana. The sequence continues at coordinate 18,573 of JAODAL010043302.1, read as the reverse complement.
AATCGATCTGGCGGGGCGGCGGATAGCTGCGGCGCGTGAGGACTACTGTGGCGCCTCCATAATACATAGCATTAATTCATGGTAGTGGTGTATATATATTGTGCCTATCGAGCGCATTGCGCATGGAGGCCGCATAACATAGCATTACAAGTTATATGTGATTATGGCGCATTACATATTCTTGTAATGATATGTTATGCACCTCTGTGCGCAATGAGCCTCAATAGGCACATTACATACGCTACCAATGATACGCTATGTGCCACGATTTACGCATTTTTAGGCACATTGTTTACGATGCATAGGTATAACTTATGCGAAGATGTTTTGAGAGTATTCGTACTTTCAGGCTCACTATTAACACTGATTTAGATGCTCCAAAAAAACTATTAAAATAGCGTAACGAAATTGATGTAGAACGCAAACATTTACTCGAAAGAACAGTAAAATGTTCCGTTCGGCTCGAGTTCTAAAAATTCGTGAAGTTCGACTCGAACTTAAAGGGGATGTATCGCTTCATCAGTTCGGCTGTTTTCTTGTAGCTTCATTTACTCAGGTTCCCAAAGTCCAGGGGCTTTCCTTCCCTCCCAGCTGGGTTTTGTCCATAACAGAGGGGGATGACTTCAACCCCTCCTTCACAGTTTGTATGCTCACCTCCAAGTCAGTGTGATTGTTTGAGATCAGTGGGAAGGGATAGCACATCCCTGCTCCCGGTCCCCTCTCTGTCTGGTCTCACATGTCATCTGTTGTCCTTCCCTCTCCCCTATGCAGTCTTATTTTGTAAGCATCTGGTTTTTACGTATCACGCCCTGCCATTCAGTCTATGCATCACTATGAACTCAGAGCACTGATTGTCTTCTCCTCTCACAGTTTGGAGGTTTGTACAGTTGATCCATTTTCTAGAACTCATCTAAAAGCAGCCACAGATCCGTCTCCTTTCAAGTGTTTACACGCAGTAGCATTAGGCAACCGAGAAACAATTCTGTCTGTTTTCCAGATTGTAGAAGCAGCTTGCAGGGTAACGGGTGCAGCTGCTGGGCTGTGCAGACTGAAATTGCTGTTGCAGGCCCTTTAATTCTGCGTGATATATGCAGGAATGCACGCTCCCGTGAATACGAGACCGGTGCCCGGTCAGAATCGAAAATTAGTAGAGCCGCCGGCACCCAAATGATATGAAAGGAGGTGGAAATCCGACTGGCAACAGGGAGACGTGTATTTACAGAAAAGCGACGATAAGGGAAACTGTGAAACAAGACATGCTTTGGCAAATGACATCCAATTGTAAAGTTGCTTGTTTTCACTGTCCCCTTGATTCTGAGACCATTTAAAGTAATGAAAACACCCCCTATTAACCTTTTCTCGAATGGGGTTTTCATCAACACGAGGCATGAGCCCTCGCAAGTGCACTTGGGCAATTAGAGAACCTTATCAAGTGACATCTATCTGTCCTTCATATGACTGAATCTGAGCAGAAGGAATAGCTCTACACACTCCAGAATTCAACCAGCTACATCCACAGTCACATTATGAACCTGTGACCCAGTTATATTGCTGATTATACATGCCCTTGTCATGACACTGCCAAAACCGTGCTTGAAATATGTGGCATGCTTGGGATTCCTATCTATTTTTATATCCCTTTCCATTTTTCTGGAACAACTTCATTTTTGGCTTCCATTTAGCATGGAATGAACTCTGCAGTCTTCCACTTCAGTGGTGTCTTATTCTATGGGTCTTTCAAGCCGGTATTGGTGTATTGCTGACTTTTGCCAGATGCTGTATGCCTTCTTTTTATCAATGCACCAAATTGTTGATTAGACCAGTCTTTTATCTCCTTAATTTGTACTGTAATAAAAAGATAACAGGCCACAATGGACCAGGAATTGAGTTTTCTAATTAGTTCTGAGCCTGTGACAATGGAGGAACTATGTAAAAAATAGCTGTAATTCCTAAATGGTTAAAGGGGTTTGGACACAATCTCATCTCATACCTCCTGCGTCCAGCTCTTCAGCTCATTGTGCTCTGCAGGGGGTGATTGTGATTTGTTTGAATTGCATATCATGTGACCCCACAGGATGACATCACCAGGCCTTTCCTGTCTGTAGTCAAAGAAAGGTCTGTTTATGTGTAGAACTGTGAGTAGCTACAATGTAGCTCAGAGGTAAAGATTTTGCCTCACAGCACAAGGGTCCTAGGTTCAAATCCCTGTAGGAATCAAATCTGTGGAATTTTTTTTCTCTTTATCAATGGACATACCTCATTGAGGTTTCTTTTTTATTTATTTGCACTGTTTGACTAATAACAAAGGAGTACAGAGGATGGGAGTAGAATAACAGCACCTGGGGTTTGAACATTCAGTAGCTGCCTGAGAGGAGAGGTGATGTCTGAGCATGTGCGACCAGGACTGAGGAGCTCTCATCCCTGGTCGTATCCCCTGGAGACGAGCTGTAAACAATGGATCACTGAAAGAGCAACTAAAATATAAATGGTCCAGAATTTTTAATAACGATGAATGGAGAAAATGTTTATTATTTAATTTTCAAACTTCCCACGTCAATTTTACTTCACTAAAGGGCAAAATCCATTTAATGCAATATTTTTATGAGGTCATTTAAAGGGCTACACTTGAATCATGAACAATCTAAAAACAAAGTTTGGACTGCACATCCAAAAGATATTTTAGAGAAATGAGCATAGGTGCATGCTGGTGTGGCAGCAAAATTCAAACACAATTCAATATCAGCAGCAGCACTCTACTAGCACTAAAAAAACAGTCAAAGGGAACAGGAATTTATGGAAAAGCATTTTTGCTGCTTTAGATACGCAAGAAAACTTGAGGTTCTCAGTGTACAGTTTTTGATCAAAACTGTAAAAGCCCATGTACCAACGGCAAGGCAACCTCATTACAGACGGAAACCTAATTTAATTCAATCACATACTGATGGCTTTGTTTGAGACCCTCTGTGGTGCTATATATAGACTAAATTGTGTAGCTGTCCAAATGGTTAGGTGCCCAGTTGTAACTGATTCTATCTCGGTTCCATTTACTAAATATTGCAGCTTAATGCCATGGGCGAGGTCAACTACAGAGCAGTGTCCAGCCTATTTATGGTGAGAAAAGAGTTTCTCACTGTAGTGATTAGCTTTTAACATGTAGGGAAAAGTAAATGAAGACTATTACTAAATACATTGCTTTTTTAATTTTGCTTTGTTGAGGAAATGAGATTTTATATCTTCTAAGTGCACAAAAGTTTGTCTTGGTTACTGACCATCTCTCTCACTCTCTTACCTGATTAGCTGGAAGCTGCTGTCTGTCCATGATGATGTCACTTCTTGCTGGGTGTAATCTCTCGGAATGGAACGTTGTTTAAGATAAGGACACATTTTCACTCCTTAAAACTCTTTAGTCTTGTGTACTACTAAAACTACATCTCCTGTAGTCATTTCAATGTAACAGGCTCAACTAGGAAGAGCAACGCTGATATGCCAATCACTGCTATAGAACCAGTGACTGGATGTTTGGACTTTATTTCCTTTTTTTTTTTTTTTTTTAAAAAAAAAGGTCATTGTTTTAATGAGATTTGCTGGATACAATGGAACGCAATGAGAACTCAGATTCGAAAAGAAATAGATCACTGGGGAGCTCCAATGTGGCAGTAACGGGGAACCTGTAAGTAAGTATAACTTTTTAAAATATTTTTTAATCATTTTTCAGAATAATTTTTCTTTGATTTGCTGGATGACCCCTTTAAAATGAATGGGCAGTGGAATCTGAGTATAGAGTTGAGGTTATTGCTGAAGCTGTCTGTACTCTTTAGATAACTGTAATCCATATAACCTACCAACTAGGCTATAACCATCTACACACATGCACACTAAGCTTGACTAACAATTTTAATATTCTGAATGGAAGAGAGGGTAAACCATTGTCAGACTCCTTTTGAAGGTGGCTTATCTGCCTTGAGAAGAAAAAGACAGCCTGGTCTTAGTTTACCCCAACCTCTTTCACTGGGGGGAAAAAATGAAACCACAATAAGCATTGGATGGTTGTCCAGATCCTCCAAAACAGGTATATTTGACTGAAATTAATCTAATGTATATGGCTGCCTTAATCATGTAAATTACATCATTCTAAAGTGATATGGTTGTAATGGCGCGCGCCACAGCCCGACACTTAGGGCCACATGTATGAACCTGTTTAGATCTAAAACTCACTTTTTTGCCTATAGGTTACTATGGCCAAAAGAGTGAGTTTTAGACCTAAACAGTTTAATACATGTGGCCCTTAGTTCGCAGTCACATCTATTTCCGTGCCGCAGTTCAGGTCTTGGTCAGTGGTTGCATCCGCTCTCAGCCTCGGCTCCCCCGCTCTGCTACTCACCCCCCAGTGCTCCCTGTTATTGGTTCCTCCTCCCTGACTCTCACCTGCCGTCTACTCATGGCCAGCCTCTAGCGGACACACGTGCCAACTAACTGATTTAAATGAACATTGCGTCCCACCCAACCTTCCTCAATCAGTCTTGGCCTGCTACTGGCTTTTTCTGAACACCTCATCCTGCGTCCCATACCCAGTTATTGGTGTCCGTTTATACTGTACGGGTCTGCTGTTCCGGTGCATTTGTTTCTATGTGTTACCGTCCTTCTGCTATGTTCCTGATCCCACTTTGTCTGCCGTCTACCCTGACATTGTGTCTGTACTTCACATTGTTTTATGCTGCTAGCCCTGATCATTTGCATGTTCGTAACTATGCCTCTGCCCTACACTCCAGTACCATGCCTGTCACCTCAAGGACCTACGTTGAGAGTAGCGACCTGGGAGTCGCCCTCAGCAAAGTCCAACTGGCCTTGCGGCAGGTTATGGTTAAGACCAGGGTCTTTTTAGACTCCGCTTCCGCTTACGCCAATGATGGCCCAGTAGATTCACCTCCTGCCTCTGGTGAGTATGACCATAACAATGGCTAATGTTTAATATGTTTAAAGGGGTTTTGCCATGATGTAATGTTGTAATACCCAAAATGGGTATTTAATCACTTTTCTAAATATATGTGATTATAAAAAGTGAAGCCTGTGAGAGATACAGCATTGCTCAGTCCCCTTTAGTTTCCTGAAAGTTTACATTAGACATGACCAGGAGCTGACAGCTTGCAAGGGGCTGGGGAGAAAGTGCAGTGTATGAGTCTGTCTGCTATATAGAGAATCCACTGTTGTAATGTTATTATTTGAGTAAACTTTTGAGACGATCCCTTCTTCCTCACTCCCTGCTCACCCCGCTCCCTATCAGCCCTGCAGCATTCATGACTCAGCATGATTTGTTTATATTCTCCCCTGAGCTGATAAGAGGTAAGGAACTCACTTCGTGACAAAACCTCTTAAATCATTTTATGTTCCTTTAATAAGTTTTGTGGCCAAGACTTTTACAACCCAAAAATCTGAGTTGGTCTTTTTTTAATATTGTTATGGTATGTTTTGTAATTCTATGTGAAGATTGAAGGGAGACAAGCATCCTGGAATTACAAGCATCCATGTTTCTTCCTCCATGAGGCCTCCCATGTTTTCTGGCCCAAAATTGTTCCCACCAGGGAGTAGGTAAGTTGTCAGCTGGTTTGGTATCAGCTGTTACTGTTTGCTGCTGTGAACCAATGATCCAGCTGTTGTGTTAGCGATTATCCAGGAAGGATGCAACCAGTTGAGGACTGGAGAGTCTGTAAGTGGCATAAAACCTGTTAGGCAATGTTCACACGGCTTATTGCCAACGGAATTGCGGGGACGGATTTCGCCGTCAGCGGGGGCAGGGCGGGGGGGGGGGGGGGGGCGCATGCTCGCCGGCCCCATAGACACTCATTATTCACGCCGCGTACACGCCGTAAATAATGTGCATGTAACTTACCCCCCCCGGCGTATTCGCCAAACAGTGAGAGGAGACGTAATCCATAGTTCTCTATGAGAACTGTGGATTACTGTAATGACTGGGACGTATTCCAGCCGTACTGCAGCGTAAATACGGCGCACAGTACGGCTGGAATCCATCCCAGAATAAGCCGTGTGAACGAGGCCTTAAAGGTTGAAAACCCCATGCTACACTCCAGGTTCTATGGAGTTACCCCACCTGCCATCCCATGGTGTCCATACGGTATATGTATTGTTTGGGTTCTATATTAGAAAGGGAGTTAGTTGCTCAATAAGGGGAACGGACCATTGCACACTGGTATTGGCTTGAGTTTCTGAGTCTTAGGTCTTGGCTTGAGTTTAAGTCTATAATTCAAATTATTTAAAAGTAATATGGTTAATGTTTAATCTTTGAAAAATCTTTTTATGTCCCTTTAATAAAAGTCATGGCGAAAGATTTTACTGCCAAAAAGTCTAAGCTGTTCTACTCTTAGACGGTGTTAGCTGAATTGTTCTGGTATGCTCATTCATCCAAGGAGATTTTATGGAATTTGCGTTTTGAAAATATTCTGTTCAAATTTAATGTTTTTAAAAAACGCAGCATGATCTGTTTGTTACATTTTGTCAGGTGATTTGTTCTATTAAGGTCATTGAGGAGAAACCACATCACTAAGAATCCTGAAAAATGCAAACATTTCCTAGTATTGATTATATAACTATAAAAACCAACTTCAGTTTTCCTCTCTGCCCCATTGTGCTGACAGTCATTGATGTGAAGAAAGAGATATTCTGTATTTGCAGAGCACTGTGTAAAACGGTGATGCTGTGTAAACAAAGGATTATACTAATGGATTAAACACAGATTATTGCTGTTACAGCTTTGTTACCACAGATAGCTGTGATTAGAGCACTGCAAAACAAGCACATGCTGACAACGGACATGTTCTTCGATTAATCAGACTTCGATGTCTTCTTCTGATTTCCATCTCTTAAAACACTCTGAAGGCCACTTTCAGATGGCCATAAAATGGGCACTTTTGTTGCACCCACATTATGGACACAACCAGAGCTGTCATCAGTCACCTATTAACTGTTTCAGGGCCCCATCCAGCCAAATCAAATGGGGCCCCCACCCATTACCAGTTCCTATTTTTTTTTTATATATCAGTGGGCCCCTTTTTGATTAGGGCCCCTGACAGGAGCACTGCCTGTACTGCCCTATTGGCACCCCTGGACACAACACCTAGACCATCTGCTGCTCATTAGAATCATATATAAGAGCACAACAGGCTTCTGTGTTGTTCTAATTTTGGCTCTGATGAATCATGGGATGTCTAGGTATTATGGCTTTCTCAGGGAGAAAAGCCACTTCTTACAACAGTTTATGTTACAATGGAAAAAAGGTTTGGTCATATAACCATCCAACATGCCTGGTCCCTTGCTTTCCCTTAGTGTACCCTAGGAAGACAATCACAGGGCCCCTCCATATCAATTAGTCAACTAAAATCATCAGGATCCACTGACAATAATGTACTAAAATGGCCAACCTAGATGTACACCATCACCCTCATCACATTGAAACGTAGAGCTCTTCTTTTGAGCTGATTTGAATATATTTAATTTTTAGTTCAAGCATTCATAGCTTCAAAGCCTCCACACACCTCCATGGCGTCTCTACCTGATGAAGAAAATTGCCCCTTATGAACTATGTTTAAAGCCTCCACCCAGCCAACCGGTACTCTACTCTGAACTGAAAAGGGGCAAGAACCCTGAAACAGCTGTCTGCAGATGCTCACTAGCTTGGCTTTGAACTAGGCTCTTAGAAGGGTTGGATATGAGTTTATCACAGAGCTCAGCTTCTCTCCTCTATTATATAACCCTATATATCCCAGAGCTCAGCTCCTCTCCTCTATTATATAACCCTATATATCACAGAGCTCAGCTCCTCTCCTCTATCATATAACCCTGTATATCACAGAGCTCAACTTCTCTCCCTTTATCATATAACCCTATATATCACAGAGCTTAGCTTCTCTCCTCTATCATATAATCCTTTATATATCACAGAGCTCAGCTCCTCTCCTCTATCATATAACTCTATATATATCACAGAGCTCAGCTCCTTCCATCTATCATATAACCCTATATATCACTCACTCTAGCTTTTTCCATCTATCTATATAACCCTATATATCACAGAGCTCAGCTTCTCTCCTCCTTATCATATAACACCCTATATATCACAAGAGCTCAGCTTCTCTCCTTCTATCATATAACTTATATTATCACAGAGCTCAGCTTCTCCTCTTTTTATCATATAAAACCCTCCAATATATCACAGAGCTCAGCCTCTTCCTCTATCATATAACCCTATATTTTCACAGATCTCAGCTTCTCTCCTCTATAATATAACCCTATATATCACAGAGCTCAGCTCCTCTCCTCTATCATATAACCCTATATATCACCCGAAACTCAGCTTCTCTCCCTCTATCATATACCCTATATATCAAAAGAGCTCAGCTTCTCTCCTCTATCATAAACCCTATATATCCCAGAGCTCAGCTCCTCTACCCTATCATATAACCCTATATATCACAGAGCTCAGCTTCTCTCCCCTCTATCATATAACTCTATATATCACAGAGCTCAGCTTCTCTCTTCTATCATATAACCCTCGATATATCACAGAGTTCAGCTCCTCTCCTCTATCATATAACCCTATATATCACAGATCTCAGCTTCTCTCCCTCTATAATAAACCCTATATTATCACAGAGCTCAGCTTCTCTCCTCTATCATATAACCCTATATATCACAGAGCTCAGCTTCTCTCCCTCTATCATATAACCCTATATATCACAGAGCTCGGCTCCTCTCCTCTATCATATAACCCTATATATCACAGAGCTCAGCTTCTCTCCTCTATCATATAACCTTATATATCACAGAGCTCAGTTTCTCTCCCTCTATCACATCCTGGTGTCGGGATAGCATAAACTACCTGACAGGTTCCTTTTAAAGGGATTGCGTTATCAAAAAATGAGTCATTGTTTAAGTCCCATTTTTATGTTAAACACATTTTTAGGAATTTTTTATTTTTTTTATTTTTCATATCACTTTCAATATTTTTTAATAATTCTTAAGTTTTGCAGTCTTCACTTTGGCCACTAGGCCTTGTTTGCACTGCTTTAACAGCAGTCAGAGAGATGCTTTACAGTAGATTCATGCACATAGGAGACTTAAGACTGACTCAGTCCCATTCACTTCTATAGGAGAGTTTTCTAGTCTCTGTGACCTGGGAAGAAATCAGTGTACATGGAGGTGAAAGGGTGAACTGTGACTATCTCCTCTTGTGACTGGTGGATCCTGTGTTATCTATTCACACTGGTGTCTCTTTTCAGTTTGACCCTCTTTGTGCTGAGCAGACAACTGAGAATCTTTCTCTACAGAACAGGAAGTTTCAGACAATTATTAGGCTTAGTGGCCAAAGTGAATACTGCAGGACTTAAGAATTATTAAAAAATATTGAAAGTGATATGGAAAATTAAAAACACCATATATACAAAAATTCCTAAAAAATGTGTTGAACATAAGAATGTAATAAGTCATTTTTGAGGACACATTCCCTTTAAAGAATGCAGCCATGAAGAAGATTTCTCAAGAAAATAGAAACCACATTATCCAGCTCATCGATAGTTGTCTCTTGGCCAAGAAAATTGCCAAACTGCATTATTGGAATGCCATGACAGCGGGAAGAATATGAAATGAAGCCATCCATTAATTCCAAAGCCAAGAGGTGGATGCCCAGGCAAAATATTGGCGTCAACTAGCTGACTCATCAAAAGGTCTATCAGTTTTGATGCAAAAAACACAGCTCTGGAAGCGGCTTGTATGCTTCATAAAAGTGAGATCACAGACGTCCATTACACACGTCTGGAAGGGTGGCCCAAGAAAAAGTGAAGAAGCCTTGACTTCAATATTATCATAAGAAGCAAGTTTCCAAAAAAGTATAAGTCGATGGTAGAAGTTTGGAAACAAGTTATCTGAAGCAATGAGACAAAAGTCAATAGACCGGGCTCTGATGGGTGCAAATGGGTCTGGAAGAATCAAGGGAAAAGGGGACTAATGGATCGAGAAATTGAAGGAACAGGCAGGTTCGGTGGAGGAAGCCTGATGATATGGGGATGTTTCACAGCCAAAGGTGTTGGATACATGACCAGAATTGATGGTGACCTCAATTCTGAGCTATATGTGAGTTTCCTACAAGATGAGCTACTTTGTACACTTGAGTACTATGGGTATGAAAAGGATGACATAGTGTGGCATGTCAGAAAAGAGGCACCGGTACGCCAGTTTTATGGCACATTAAATAAGTGTATAGTGTACCTGAATGAATGAACCTGTCAAAAATCTGTTGTCTGGCATACCTTGCATAGTATAATTGATGCACCTAATCTAGGCACATAGCGTATCATTGCTAGCATATCTGATGCGCCTACTTTAGGCGCATTCAAATGTGTCATGTCTGGTGTATAATGCGCCTAGTTTTGGTGTACGACAGTTCATTTATATATACAGAGTGTCAACAGTTTTTTGGCGCAAAATACACACAAAAAAGGTGGCGGGCCCTGTGTGCTCAATTGCAGATTCAGTTTGGACTTCTCCTCCACATATCCTCCCCAAACCAACGGGCAGGTGGAGAGGGTCAACCAAATCGTAGGTACTTATCTGCGACATTTTGTGTCCGCTCGCCAGGATAACTGGTCTGACCTCCTCCCCTGGGCGGAATTTTCCTATAATTCCTTAGATTCTGAATCCGCTGGAGCCTCCCCCTTTTTTATTGTGTTTGGGCAGCATCCCCGCCCACCTCTCCCGCTGGCCTCCGCGTGTGACGTCCCGGCTGTGGATGCCCTAGTACGGGACATCAAGACACTCTGGCAAGTTACTCGACAGGCCCTTTTATGGGCCTCCTCCCGCACTAAACTTCAGGCCGATAGGCACGGAGACCTCCTCCGTATTTAAGCCGGGTGATAGGGTTTGGCTATCGGCTAAATACATCCGCTTCAAAGTGCCCAGCTAAAAGTTGGGGCCTAAGTATCTGGGTCCGTTTGTGGTACTCCGGCAGCTTAACCCGGTATCCTACAAGCTCCGATTGCCTCCCACTCTGCGTGTCCCGAACGCCTTCCATGTTTCTCTCCTCAAGCCGGTGGTGCTGAATCGCTTCTCCCGTAGATCTGTCTCGCCTTCTCCGGTGGCCAACTCTGATAACATCTTTGAGGTCAAGGAGGTGCTGGCGCAGAAGACAGTAAGGGGGAAGCGGTTCTTTCTCATTGACTGGAAGGGGTTCGGGCCGGAGGAGCGGTCGTGGGAACCTGAGGCCAACCTGTCCCCTGACCTTCTCTCTAGGTTTCAAAAAAGGAGGGGGAGACCTAAGGGGGGGGTCCTGTCACGGGGGTCGCGGGCTCCGCTGCCCCCCGCGGCCGCAGGGGCTCCGGTGCGGCGGCTGCAGCTGCCCGCGACCACCCCGCTCCTGTCCCGGCCCCGGCGTCGCTCCCCTTACCCGCCCGCGCTCCGGTGAACGCTGTCTCCCGCCTATCCCGGCCGACGGGGAGTGCACTGTGCTTTAGGCGCGCGCGCGCGCCGGCGTCTCTAGATTTAAAGGGCCAGCTCCCCGATAATTGGTCAATTGTCAGGCGCTGGTTCTATTTAAGCGGTATGCCCCCTGCACTTCCTGCCAGTCCGTTGGTGTGCTTACCGTGCGTTTAGAGAGTTTTGTAGTCCTGTTCTGATTACCCGTGTACCAGTCCGCCTGCTTACGTTTCCTGACCTTGCCTGTTTGCCGCCTGCCCTGACCGTCTGCCAGTCTCTGACCACGAACCTCTGCCGCCTGCCCTGACCTCCTGCCTGTCCCCGACTACGTCTTTGGATTACGATTCTGTACTACGCTGTACCCCGGCCGCCATCGCAAGCCAGTCACGTCAGGGGTAACGACCTGGTAGCCTCACGCCGCAGCAAGTCCATCCCGCTTTGCGGCGGGCTCTGGTGAAAACCGGGGGCTACTTAGACTCCGTTCCCTGGCGTGGCTTAGCTACCATCTCTTGCATTGGCCCAGCGAATCCACCGAACCCGTTACAGCCCTTGTGTCTGCTCTCCTCTCCCACAGACTGTTTCTTATTGCCCTTCCATTGACTGTTCGTCATGCCCCCTCCACAGACTGCTCCTTACTCCCTCCCCTCAAAGACCATTCATTGTCCTCCCTTCAATCTCCCAACTCCACACACTCTGTTCCTTTACCGCCTACTTAGGCTGCTTGTTCAGATTCCCGTTTGCTCCATGCACTGATCTTTATGAGGTGGATAGAGAAGACTAGGCAGCTACTGTACTGCTGCTCAATCCTCTTTGTCGTTGACCAGAAAGCTTCATCAGTGTTCTACCTAATCATCAAAGGGCGGTTGGGGAGTCTTCAACTGTATAGTGATGAGCAACTTAAAATACTGGTGGGGTCCATTTTGGGATGAGGCCCTGAGCACTTGCCCAGCCCCGTTCCCCCCCAGTATCGGACCCTTGAGGTCGATTTGTGCAGCTGGTGGCCTATGTAGATAAGTGGGGACCCTCACCCTTTGACCCTTAGGCCAGTTCTTCACCCTGTTTTTGCTAATAATACAATCCATCTTTGCATTCATATGTGAATATTTTGTTTGATCACAAGTGCTAGTCTATGGTTTTATAGATCTTAGTAAATGGTCTGGTAACATAAAAGAATCATTAATCACAATTATAACACATGTATTGATGAAGTAAGAAGATGATTTCATTGACCACCCGTAGCACTCCTACTACACATAACAGTTCCTTGCATTTCATCCTGCTACGTTTTGATGGGCTGTGTGTTCAGACACATGCTGTGAAACCCTGCAGTGGTTATTACAAGAAGGATATCCTTGCTCTGATGTGAGTGTAATGTTTAAGTCCTTGGTTGTGTTCAGAGCTCATTTAACTCGATCAATAACCAATTCATATTTAATCTACCAGCTTTGAAATAATGTTTGATATTATCTGCTCTTTAAACAATGAGATTAATTTATATTTCATGCTGCCCCTAGAAGTAAGAGCATTAATTGTCCAATAAGTGCCCATTACTAAACATCTCTCTTTCCTCTTCTCAGAACCTCAGACGATTGTGTGACTTCCTGAAAACCTTTAGAGACGTCCTTGTTTGGAAATTTCTGGATGGTTTACTGCTGGTAAGACAGCAGTTATATCCGTCTGACCTTATGGTACCGGGTCATGGTTTCATAGCATTTACTGGCATACGGACCTTTGACATGGACAGCTCTTGAGTACAGTCTATAATTACTGGGTTTATTTAGAACAATTGAAATATAGGGCGACATGTATGAACGTTGGTGCTGACAGGCCAGTTCTAAATAGCTTTAAGGCAATGTAGAATGTGCCAGAATGTAAGACCCTGTTCTTCTGCAGTACCTCACCATTGCAAGGCTTCAAGTAGGATGATATCAGACGGAAGTGGCCAGTGAGCTTAGAGTGTCATCAGCAGGTTGTATCAGAGAAACAGAGACACTGGAAGAGACACAGAAAGGCAAAGAGGTGAATGTCCTTTGGCTACTGGAAGCATTAGGTACCAGTGCTGCAGTTCTCTGCAAACTGTCTTTTGAATTTACTACATTTGACTACATGACAAACTGATGATCGCTTCATTGTAAACAATGCCCTGCAAAACCAGATGATGAATGCAACATAACTCCAAACCCATTTGAGGGAGGTGAAAAGAACCCAAGTGTCACGTCAGACCATTCAGAAGGTGAGGTCATACATGCAGGGCAGTGTAGAGCCAATACCACAAGTCTGGCTCAGGCACCACCTTTACCCTGGTCTGGCTGTTCTTCTGGAGGTCATACATAAAGGGCAGTGTCATTCCAATACGACAAGTCTGGCTCAGGCACCACCTTTACCCTGGTCTGGCTGTTCTTCTGCAGGTCATACATACACGCGCAGTGTAGAGTCAATACCACAAGTCTGGCTCAGGCACCACCTTTACCCTGGTATGGCCGTTCTTCTACAGGTCATACATACAGGCGCAGTGTAGAGTCAATACCACAAGTCTGGCTCAGGCACCACCTTTACCCTGGTATGGCCGTTCTTCTACAGGTCATACATACAGGGCAGTGTAGAGCCAATACCACAAGTCTGGCTCAGGCATCACCTTTACCCTAGTCTGGCTGTTCTTCTGCAGGTCATACACACAGGGAAGTGTAGAGCCAATACCACAAGTCTGGCTCAGGCACCACCATTACCCTGGTCTGGCTGTTCTTCTGCAGGTCAACCATACTGGGCAGGTGAGAGCAATTCCCAACATTCTCGCTCAGGCACCACCTTTACCCTGGTCTGTTCTTCTGCAGGTCATACATACAGGGCAGTGTAGAGCCAATACTACAAGTCTGGCTCAGGCATCACCTTTACCCTGGTCTGGCCGTTCTTCTACAGGTCATACATACAGGGCAGTGTAGAGCCAATATCACAAGTCTGGCTCAGGCATCACCTTTACCCTGGTCTGGCTGTTCTTCTGCAGGTCATACACACAGTGCAGTGTTGAGCCAATACCATAAGTCTGGCTAAGGCACCTCCTTTAACCTGGTCTGGTTTTTCTTCTGCAGGTCATACATACAGGGCAGTGTAGAGCCAATACCACAAGTCTGGCTCAGGCACTACCTTTACCCTGGTCTGTTCTTCTGCAGGTCATACATACAGGGCAGTGTAGAGCCAATACCACAAGTCTGGGTCAGGCACTACCTTTAACCTGGTCTGGCTGTTCTATCTGTTTTGCGCCTACGTTTGGTGTCAAGGAATCATAAATGTGTCTACTTCTATGAATGTGATGCCCCCAGAACGTCCCAAATCTTTGCGGCACTAAAAAGTGTCTTTGACGCATTACAAAGGCACTTGTTGTGCCAAAGTTTGGAGTGCGCCTGTTCATACATTCTTTTTGGCTCACAGTACACCAGAAAAATGGTGCAGCTCCTTCTGCGCATGACACCCATAATGTTTAAGCTCCGTTCACACTAACATTGTGTGTAAAATTTGATTGAGTCCATCAAGTTTCTAGCTTCTGTACTGGACAAAATATTGAGGAGGACTATACTGTTTTGCTCTTGGTGAAAAAGGATAAAAGAAATGAATACGACAAATGTATGGATAACTGTACGTTAGTATTGACCTTGAAAAGTGATCTGTATGTATCTGCGGTATACAGACCCTTATATGAGTGAACAGCTCAGCATTGACTATGTAAATGTCTCCCACAGTGCCTTCCATTTTGGTAACAGGAGGTCAGCAGATTTTTCAATTTAGTGTTATGTCTAAAGGGAAAGAAAATAAGTAATCTAAGTAAAGCATAGTACCATGTAATTAAAGCAAAGTACTTGCAGATATACTTAATGTTAGAAGAGGAAGCATTGATAAA
This sequence comes from Phyllomedusa bahiana, assembly GCA_025379985.1. NCBI lineage: Eukaryota > Metazoa > Chordata > Amphibia > Anura > Hylidae > Phyllomedusa > Phyllomedusa bahiana. The sequence goes on along the minus strand of JAODAL010043302.1, from coordinate 3,203 downwards.
TAGTTCGCCTTCCATATTTCCAAAGTGAACATTATCCAGCACTTGTAAAAATCTTGGCCAGGAATACAGAACTTTACATTTTATTGGTTATCTAAAACCAACGCATAACGCAAAAGAATGTGTCTTATGCATTTCAGGTCTCTGTGGACCCTTAGGGTATGTTCACACTGCGTATCACGGCGCGCACTGTGCACAACGCAATACATAGAGTGTTTTGAAGTACACGCTGGCCAGTGTGTACTTCTAAAGCACAAGGGCGAGTTGGGCTGGCCCATTCACGTCTATTATCCCTGGCACGTAAAAGCTGAAAGGAAGTGACATGTCACTTATTTCACCCACCATTCAATACGCGTCGGGGAAGATGGCGGTAATACGTTGCGCAAATACATCATGTGAACATACCCTTACTCATAGCATACAAACATTCAGTACAACTCCCAGATATGAGAGCCAACAACAAACAGATGAGTGATTAACCCTTCATGAAATTGGATTTGTGGTTATTCTATCATACACTACTCACAAAAAGTCAGGATTATTTAGCTTTTGGTTGAAATTTCAGGATGAACATAAAATTTAGTAAAATGTTTTTAAATGAACTAAATGAGACCATCTCTTGACTTTAGATGCACAGGATCAACTGTTTAATGTTTCAGTACTTTTTGCACAACTTGCTGATCTCTAGCAAGGAGCTTAATGGGAAAATTCAGAACAGATGTTTGATCCCTGAATCAACCAATAAATTTAGGACATCAATTCAAATTGGGATTTAGACAGTCCTCCTCATCATGCTGTTCACATTTTGACAACACCTTACAATTGATCAACAGTAACTCACCATTGCAAGGCTTCAAGTAGGATGCTCTCAGATGGAAGAGGCCAGTGAGCTTAGAGTGTCACAGAGTGTCATCAGCAGGTTACAACAGAGATACAGAGAAACTGGAAGAGTCACAGAAAGGCAAAGAGGTGAACTTCCTTTGACTGCTGGAAGCATTAGAGACCAGTGCTGTAGTTCTCTGCAAACTGTCTTTTGAATTTACTAAATTTGACTACATGACAAACTGATGACCGCTTCATTGTAAACAATGCCCTGCAAAACTGGATGAGGAATGCAACATAACTCCAAACACATTTGAGGGAGGTGAGAAGAAACCAAGTGTCACGTCAGACCATTCATAACCATTTATATGAGCGTGGTCTGTCTATTTTGGATAATAGACAATTCAGCCTAAAACGCATATCCGAGACTATCTCATACAAAAAACTTTTTCATATCATTCATAATATAACAAAAATAAAAAAAAAACTATTCACAAAATGGATTCCCAAATGTCTCAAAACTGATCATAAGTGAATTAGAGCAATTCAATGGAATATCAACTTTTATGGACTGTCCTATTACAGTGGATGAAACTTGCAGTCATCATTTTGATCCAGAAACCAAAAAAAAAACTCTAAAGAGTGGAAACATTCTTCTTCTCCTGGTCCAAAAATGTCATGTGCAGAAGTCTGCTGAAAAAGTTCTTGCCCACATTTTCTGGGACTATAATGGTATAATTTTGCAGATTACTTGGAGCATAGAAGGTCAATCACGTTAGAGCATTATACACCTTTATTAAAGGGAATCTTTTGCCATATTTTTTTTTTTTAACTAATTAAACAATTTACTGATCCGTATTCTTTTCTTCTCAGCCATTTTTATTTTCTGACTGTAGATTTTCAATCCTGTTTTCTGGATATGATTATGGGGAGGCCATCTTGCCTAAGCAGCTTTTAACAGCATTTAGAGAGATGATTTACAGCAGCTTCATGCCCATAGGAACCTGTGAACAAGAGCAGACCCATTGACTTCTATAGGAGAGTTTTCTAGACATGCTCTGTGACCTTGGAAGAAGTCATTGTGCAGGAAGGTGATGAGGGAGAGCTGTGACTATCTCCTATTGTGAATGGTGGATCCCGTGTGATCTATACACATTGGTGTCACCTTTTAGTGTAATCCTGCCTGTGCTGATAATGAGGAAACTTTCTAAACAGGAAGTGTGAAACTATTATTAGGCCCGGTAGCCAAAGTGAAAACTGCGGGATTTCAATATTTTTTAAAAATATGGAAAGTGACATGAGAAAGGAAAAAACACAACTAAAAAATCTTAAAAAAATTATTTAACATAAAAACCTTCAGTTAAACAATAGGTAATTTTCTGATGATACGTTCCCTTACATAACCAAACTTTGGGACAAAATTGGATAAACACAACAAGAAAAACTTTTCAATGGATTGTTGTTTTTGCAGGATACTGCACCCACCCACACGTCTCATATGCCCTACAAAAAAATTCAGTAAAATTGGCTTTGAAATTGTCACTCATCTGCTATATTCTCCTGATTTAACCCCATCTGATTATTAAGGGGTTGTATCATTTCATTAATTGGTCTTCTGAATAAGAGGACAGTGAAAACAAGCAACTTTGCAATTGGATGTCATTAGCAATGCTGTATTGTTTCCACAGTCTGCCTTATCTTCTTTTGTGTAAACACAGTTCCCCAGTGTCGGTCGGATCCCTCCTCCTTTCATTTCATTGTCTGACGGCTCTAATAATTTACATTCTGTTCGGCTCCGGTCGTATTCACGGGAGCGTGCATTCCTGCCTCTCTCACTCAGAATAAGGGGCTGGCAGCATTTCACTCTGCAAAGCCACCAGCTCCTCAGTGACACTGAAGCTGCTTCTACAATCAGAAAAAAGGCAGAATTGTGCCTCGGTGTCTAATGCTCCTGCGTGTAAGGGGCCAGCAACAATTTCACTCTATACAGCTAGCAACTCCTCATTGACACTGAAGCTGCTTCTAGAATCTGAAAACAGCAGAATTGTGCCTTGGTGCCTTGTGTAAACATAGAAAGGAGACAGATCTGTGCTGCTCTGGATGAGTTCATAGAAGACTGGAGTCCACTGTAACAAACCTCCAGCTGTGAGAGGAGAAGAGATCAGTGCTCTGGGTTCATAGAAAACTGTCTAGACTGAATGCAGGCCTGTGGTATGTAAACAGCTCTTACAAAATAAGGGGAGAGTAACAACACAGTGACATGTGGAGGGGGGGGGGGGGTAGAACACACTGACTTGGGAGCCAGCATGAAAAGTGAAGGGGGAGGAGGATGTCATCCCCTTCAGTTAAGAAACACCCAGGGTGGGAGGGGAAGAAACGCCCCT